>JAQIVF010002235.1:0-11546 GCA_034698365.1 Steganacarus magnus | reverse complement strand
TCTCGATTAGATATAAGTTCTATTGGGTATCCATAAAATTCGGATTCCATCTCAATTTGCTTGTTGACTTTAATCCATATTTTATCAACTTCTGCTGATAAAATATTCTCTTCGGCGTTATAAGGCCACGCCTCGAAAGCTTCTCGTTCCCTGTTATATCGATCATCCTCTTGCCTTGACAACATATCTATCGGTATATCTACTAGTTCCAGTATATCATTCCAATCATCAACATCGAGCATCACGTCAATTTGATTTGGCACAATTTGATTATCTTGATCCATAGCTCAAATAAAATACTTGAATATAATATAAGTTCAAGTTGTGTAAGTGTAAGTGTTAATGTAATTGTATGTGTAATACTTCCGGGACAAACTCCGGAAGCAGTGGTGGTTCGTAAACCGAAAGCACGTGCGTTTGTTTACTGGTCAGCACTGACTGCACTGAAGCAGACAGCAGTAAAACAGTGTGCGACGCGCAACGACGCGCGCTACTAATTGTTATCTCTTCGCTTCGAACTCAACTTGAAGAATGTAGCGATCGTTTCTGACATCTTTGTGAGAAAGTGGTGGACATCGCGGGATTACACCATAAGCCCACAACAGTAATGCTCGCTATGTCGATGTCCTACTTAGTGATACGTATTCCACGACAGGTGAAACAGCTATTTCGCTAACGCTTCCATAACGTTTCGCATATTATATCTATCTGGCATTATAAACAGACATGCCTTTTGATAGGCTTCGTATGCGCTCTGATAATTAATTTGCGGAAATGTACTCACAATCTCTGTTAAGATGACTTCAGGAATTAGTGGTACCATATGGTATTTCGGATAAATTCCATCAAATTATATTCGAAATAAAAATTTTTCACACACTTATTGAGCCAACCGCTCCGTTGCATGTAATTTCTCGTTAAAAAGAACCGTTGAAAGAGTACTTTTGCTGTACTCATAAACCACACCAAAAAATGCCTGAATATATTCGAAACGCACCACAACTTTATAAAACTTGACACTATTCTCGTTGTTGTAAATGCCATTAAATGGTCGAACACGTGTGATCGTAATTGTGAGTCATTACGCGCCATGCACTGAATCTCTCTCCCTTGCGGTTATAAACATGATGCCATCGCTTGAAAATTTTGTCCCAATCAAACTTTTCACATTAACGTGAAGATAACGGCAATTGTCGAAACCAACCACCAGAACCAGAACATGAAGCACATGACGAATACTTTGAATGAGTCGGTTGTTGAGAATTATTTTACACTGAGATCGAGAGCCAAATCTAATGTTTGCCGTGTTGTATGCCAGTGGTGTGTTAACAGTGAAATCACTATCGTATTCACTTCGTTACCACTTCTCAAACAGAAACTTTTTTTTTAGCGTTTAAAATAATAAAATTGATATGTATACTAATGACTGATTATCGCTCTCTTTGATAACATACACATGCTTTGAGCTTATGATTATGTAAGCGTTGAATACGCATTTTCTGTAATGCATTTTTTTCTACAGTGCTGTCACTAATTATATAATAATAAAATTATCGCACTTTAAAACTTTTAGTAAATATTGGTATGTTTGCGACACAAACAATATTAAAATTTTCTAGTGATCGAGATCACAAGTTTTGAAAGATCTTTGAAAAATCAAAATGACCTGTCGTCAAAATTTACGACAAACGCCGTAACTTAATCAGTGATATAAGTTGTTGCATAGACCTAATACTCATATTTATTTGTCTGGTTTTAAGTATTGTTAAGGAAGCTAAGTTAAAGTGAGTTACTAAACTAAACCACGCTTTCATTGGATCATACTGTAAAGTTTCTATATTTAGTTAGTGTACATAATTGTGTGATAATACATTAGTGTGTCGGCATCACAATTACAAATAGAACAAATAATAGAGGAGACTTGTATGTGTGAAAATCAGTGGATTTCTGTTTTAGCATTGAAAGCATTAAGTAGTAGACGTAGCGGCATATGAACATTTTGTGTACAAAGCACAGCCACATTCATTCTAAATTTATTACCTATTGGGGATAGGAAACAATAAATTTCTTTCAAACTTTTTTGTGCGGTAAAAGCAAATTCCATCTCATGTATGGTTAACTTTCATAAGTGTAAAAATAGTGTGTTTATCACTTCTGAGTGAATATAATTGTAAAAAGTGGTAAAGTCTAATAAGTTTGAGTTGGAAAGATTATTAAAGGAATCATACACAAAATTATTGTTAGAGTTTCTACAATTAAAAATCTCATTCAGATTTTTAATATAAAGAGCATGAAGAATCATCTTTGGGGATAATATTGGTAACCCTGCTTTTCGTAATTCCAAACAATATCCACTCACTCTTGTCCAGACAAAGGTAGGCCATATAGTGCACGACAAAGTAAAATTAAGTCTGTCAACAATATCCTCCTGCACTACAGGCCAAAAATTACAGTAGTACTGTAGATTAGATGCAGTAATACAATTAAGAATATTAATCTTACGAGCAATATGTGAAAAATTAAAAAATCTTCGTTCTTTAAAAATCATACTTATAATCCAAAATATCCTATTATTTAAAACATTTACACATCCATTTCTATTGAGTATAAAACCTAAAACTACAATAGAGTCAGTAGGTGTTAAATTAAATGAATAAAGGCCTATATACGGGCCTAAACGTAATGTTGTAATACTTGTTTTGTTTTTGTTTAGTGAAAAACCGGAAATTTTACTAAAAGTATTCCAATTTTGATTAAATAATAACCAAACATTGCAATTATTACAGAAGAAAAAGATGTCATCAAAATAGCAGTAAACTTGATTTGGAAATATTTTGTTGATACAGGTAAGAAATACATCCATACAAAGAATAAAAATTTGAACGCTGATATTACATCCTTGTTTTAGGCCTCTTTTTGCAAAAATTGTCTTAGAAAAACAGCGTTTATTTATACGAAGTCTAGATGAGCTATTGAATATGAAAGATAATATTTTTGATAATAATTCACCTCTTATTCCTGCATAGTAGAGGACCTTCTTAAAAAATGGGTGAAAGAGTGAATCGTAAGCAGCGCTTATATCAAGCTTTATACAAAAGCTATAGTTTTCAGAGACGATGTTTGAGAGTACATAAAATGGCAGTGAATTAGGAAAAGTTCAGCTCTATATGCAAACTGGTTTTTTGAGATACAAGACTTAAGTGCTGGAGTTAATATTTAAGATATTATGTTCATATATATTTTATATATAGGGTGAGATATAAAGATTGGTCTGAAGTCAACAGGATTTTGTGCTTTTTTAACTTTTGGAAGTAAGTGGATATCCGATCTACTGAAAACTTTTGGCAGTGAAGGTTCACACTTAGAATAAATTATAGTAATTAATCTATCTTTAATTAGTTCTCTTAGTAGGTAAGTAATAGCTCTAATAGTAATATTATCAGATAAATGTGAGTCCGGTTTCTTCAGTGACACTATAGATTCTTCAATGTCTCTCTTAGAGAAATCAGAAAATTCACTTGAAATTAACTCGAAAATATTTTTACTATTGGATGAGACATAATTTTCAATTTCTAAAGGGTTTAATTGAGTAACATGCTTATACTTATTTTTGAAAAATTTATAAAATATTTGTAAGTTACTATTATTCAATTTAATACAATTTTCAATATTTTCTCTATATTCTAATCTATTTGTAAATAACAATTTTTTCTTATTAATAACGGAATTACTACAATCATGTGAAAGTCGTTTAAGATGTCTATCACTGGAAAAAAGCGATAAGTTAAAATGTGTCACTAAATTATACCAGACTCTCATTGGGTCATAACGAAGAATATTGTTGTCAATTGTGAGGATAAGATTTGAAAAAATAGATAGAAAATAGTCATTTAAAAAGACGCAACTATGGTACATAGGGGTACATGCATAGTGAACACTTCTGTCAATTTGTATTTTTAATCCAAAATGATCCGATTTAATGTCTTTAATATATGACAGAAAGCACTGAACTGGGAAAACATCAGAAACTATCAAATGATCAATCCTCGATGCTCCACCATTATAATAATAAGAGAATCTAGAAACTGGATTATTAGGGTGTACTTCAGATAATTTTAAATAATTAAATACATTACGTATAAAAAAGCATGTACGTTATTCACTAATGTCATTAATTTGGATTCTCTGATCAATATTGAGAATTGTGTTAAAATCACCTACTATTAATATGTTTGGTCTTTTAAATTTAGTGTTTAATAGTAATAACAGTCGTGAAAGTTTTTGAAAAAAATGTTTATGTCTGCGTGGAAAATAGACATGAACTAAAATAAATGAAAAGGAGTCCACATCAAAAATTAAAACCTGGTAAATATTAGTATTATAGACTACACTATGATTTATGCGTTTTGATATATTTATATATAAAAGTTTATTTTTACTTATATAAGCATATCTATCATCAAATTGGATAATATTATTACACCTATACTCCTTTATTCACATTCTATCATACTTTACAAACATAGAGATTATAGATGGAAACTTTTTATTGGACAAACTTTTGATATTTTGCGAAAGTAATAATAACATGATATGATGGTAAGAGAGTACAACTAGATTATGGTATACTACAACTAATAAGAAATGTAAGATAACAATGGTTTAACAAAATATGATTCCCATTATTACAATTAATACATAGTGTTTCTAATTTTAAATTGTTATGTAATAGTGAATATTGAATATACTGTAATAAATCAAATATGTATATGAATTAATACATGTAATTAAGACAATAACTTTATAGTTAAATGTGGAACAAATTATTGTATGATTCAAAAAATAAATAATGTGAGAAGAAAAAAATCAATAGAAAGTGAATATATAATTGATAAGTGATATGTTAAGTACGAGATAATATAAAATATGTCTCGATTCTTTTGAAATCAGGTATTAACGAATTTGCGGTATAACCTTAGATGTGCATTAAAATTTGAAAGAATAGTAATTATAGGATAATGTGTGTCAATAATAACAAATAATAACATATACATGTTAGTTCCTAACTAATAATAAGTAATATAGCAATAATGCAAAATTTAATAATATAATGCAGAATAATGCAAAATTCAATAATATAAGCATTACATCCCAACTAATTTACATTTCTTATAATAGGTAAATATAAGGTCACGATGCACAAGACACAGATGCTCAAAAATGATACGCTCTTCAGATGATTTTTTGTCACAGAATAGGCATTGGAATTCATCCTCTGCACACATTCTGTCGACTCTCTAACTTTTAATATAGTTAATGGTCGGTTCAGCTTGAAAATGGCGACTATCTCTAATCAGTATTTTAAGGTTATATTTACCATACAAATCAAAAGTATTGAGAAAATCTCTGTGAGCAACCGTGTGATGGAAGTACACGTGATCCGGTGAGAATGCATCAAATGTACAAGCATTACATGCAAAGAGTAGGGAAGAATGAACACGTGTTATATGGTCCGCCAATTGATCTGGAGTTTGGAATAATTCAGGTCTGTCTAAATTAATATAATCATTATTATAATCAATTCTAGGGAAACATGCAGTTCAGTAATGTTCATCAACTGTGTGAGATGTATACATGTGTTCAATGAAATGCGGTTTAGTATCAACTAATTCTAGATCAGAAAGTTGGGTGATTGACAATCGCCAAAAACATAAACATCTAAAGCGATGACAAATTAGTTTGTCTTCGCCACTCAATATCTGCTGAATGACTTTTGGGTCATAGCGTGTACGCGACCATTGTGTAATGAAATCATTATATGCAGTATTACCGCGCCAGTCATAAAATAGTATGGCTTGTGCTAATTTGCCAACATTTCTTGTAGAACGTGCACACTAGTAGTGAAATAGAGTTAAAGTAAAGTAAACAATTGTTAGTTAGTGTTAATATTTAAAATTGTAGCATAGTTACCAGCATTACTGGAGTAATCAATTCCTCAAAATAAACAATTGATTCAAGTATAGCATACATTATCATAAATAGCATACATTACCATAAATACAAATATCTGATATGATTAAGTAATAAACATAACATGCAGTACTTATTTGACATTATCACTCTTAAACATTTGTATTTTACATTACAAATGAATATCCGAAATCAGTACACACCACAACATGACAAGTGACATAAATGCTGACAATCATAACATAGAGTTATATGTTATTACAAGTCTATATGCCATCTATATATTAAAGGGAACAAAAAAAATGGTTGATAAGAGAAGCGATAGTCTGTGGTGCAAACAACTGGTGAGGTATAGTAAAACAGATAAATTCAAATGTTGATATATTAAATAAAATTTTATCCTAATATAGTGGTAAAGATATGAAGATGGCATAACTAAATAATTATTATAATGCGTTAAGTGGATGGTGAAAGAAGAGAGGGAAAAAATCTATTGTTGATAACTTGTTGGTCATAAGGGTACAGTACTAGCATTTAAGTCAATAAATAAATTAAAAATAAAACATTAAAATTGTTTCAAAAAAAATGTAGAGAAAATGTATTTGAATTGAATGGCTGATTATCTGACTTATTAATCTTATCTCTATTTAATTATTAAGGGAATGAAAAAGAAAGTTTTATAATTTTTCGATAACTCTTATCTCATAACATGTTATGCTGCAAAAAAATCACTTACAATGTCAATACATGCTACACATTTCCAACTTCTTATGATTTAACAGGCTATTAGTATAGAACATATAGATTCTTTAAATTGTTAGTACATTATAAATTATAAGAAAGAAAGGTATACAATATTAATTTATTAGTGATTAGTATTAGTGGTTATAAAGTAAATTAGGATATCGGTCAAAAAAAATATTAAATTTAGTTAACTAATTCCAGTCAACCAAATACTAATTTGACTAATCAATACCTGATATCCATTAAAAGGAATATTTGGAATCTCATATATTCTGGCCAGCGGTTCACAGAAACTATTGTGCAGGTGATATTCCATATAAAGACGTTCAACTTTACTGCCAATATCTTGAATAATGATATTGAGTCGGTTATAGATATATCTAACATTTCGCATAACAATATCAAATCTTCGAAGTCTTATAAAAAATACTATCTGAAGAATTATTAGTGTCAGAATTAGTTAAACAAAAGTTGTTATTACACTAATTTCAAATGAAAATTCCATCATTAATATTAATATTAGTTTTAATGATTTCTCTTAATATATATTTTAACCAGAAGTTGTTTCAATTTTTAAACAACATCAAAATTACATACGCATATTAGTGTGATGCGATGTACTAACGTATTAAAAAATTGGTCCTAAGAGTATGGAAAATGAAATTGACGTTAAAGAGTCGAATCAGTGGCGGACAACACGTAAATATTTACATTTAAAAGTTTGTGACTCACAAAAAAAAGAGTGTAATAGAAATTTATATTTTAAATATAATGTGACACATTGTAGAGTAAAGCCGCAGAGGGATAATAAAGTATAAGTTACAGCAAAGATCAAAGTCCAAATTAGTCAAAAAAGAAGCAAAAAAGCAATAAAAATGTAGAAAAAATAAAAATATAAATAAATACCCGAAGAAAATGTATAGGGAGTGAAATCAACCAAAAACTTAATACTAAGAGTAGTGGTTGAAGTACCACCTGAATATTTGTGGATACTATCTAAGAATATGACAATAATTAAATTTTAAAGCAATACATTGTAGTGACCCACAAGTCACATACATTAATCGCTTACTCTAATATTACTCATCAAAGCTACTCTCATCAGTTATAATCTATCACTTAATCTAAATACTAATTACTCATTATTCTATTACTCAATATTGTTATACAATCGCTTATATTACACTATTACTGTTATATTACTTATTACTAATCAATCCCTATTTAAGCGATCACTTTCATATAAAATTAAGCATTATTAATCATAACTTGCATAACATACGTAGCAGTCATCACTATTATGCTACCATTCAATCAGTTAATCAAATACTGTTACCTCTAATCACATATTGTACCTTATAATATATTTTAGTGTCTTAATAAAGTTGTTATTAGTTATTATATCAGTGTCTGTGTTAAACTATATTTGCTTATGGTTTAATAAGAGTATTGCAACCACACACAGAAGTGATCCTACCCTTTGAGTCGCTTCAACATACTCAATGATCAACAAAATAGTAACTCACAATACCGATAAAATTTAAGATAACAATAGTTGAGTGATTTTAAAGTATAATATTTAAATATTTCAGATTCACAATCAAAATTCCAAATAACAATATAATAGTTTCCTGTTTTTTTTAAAAATATACTGTTAACAATTATACTAATCAATCTAATATTAGTTATATTTTAGCTGTGAATTAGTAATTTCTATGTATATTATAGATTTCTAATGATGGAGACGAGAAGAAGAAAATACAAGCACTCAACTGTAAATGACATGTAAGTATGAGGAGTGTATAGCCATTTATATTCAAGATACTAGATATTAAATTGTATAAGATTTACACAATATAGGTTTGCTGGTCAGTAAGATGAGATATATAAGTGAGACAGAGGTGTATAATCTTTGACATAAACAGATGGAATAGTAAGTAAATTGTCATTTCCAAGGATTAGTGTAAGTATTTTTAAGTAATAACATAATTACAATAATAAATCTTTGATTTATAATAGTGTTTATTTTAGAAGCGGTGGTTTCACGAATTACTAGGAATTTAGTGAATTTGACATTATGTGAAAACATTTCTAAGAACTATCAAAGGGATAGTGTAAAGTAAGAGCACTAAAGTCAACCACATATGTGTATTACAACATAATATATGTCACATTTCAGATTCGCAAATATTGAATAACATATTACTTAAAGAGAAAAGTGGAGGTTCTAAGAAACCTACCTGTTGTCTGTAGAAATTTGAAAGAAAGTTCAAAAAGTAATTTGTTTCAAAATGTTCCAATAAGACGTAAAGCATTATATATTCGTTTTATTCTATTGCATAATTTATTGTTAATGTCTTTAGGAGTTTGATTATGAAGCCAACAATAAGCGATAGCACAAGATTTCATTAGATTTGGTAATCATTTTGTAATAAATTCATAGTAGTGATCAGCTCATGCAAAACTTTATGTTTGTGAAAACCGATGTGATAATATGTTGTATGGTCTCAATATCTGTTTCAATAATAAATGGTGTTTTAGGTAAACATTGTAGGCTCTCCAGAGGAATATGTAAATCATGACATTCTTTAATCATGTTGAATGGGTATTCATTTTGTGAAAAGACGGAAAAATCAAACAATTTTCCCTTTTTATGTCCATAATTGTGTGTAACCCATTCTTTTTCTGATGAGTTTAGTATATCTGTCATAACAAATTTGTTTAGAACTTTTGATTTTTTTGGTGGTAAAGTTTTTTCTCTGTTTAAATTTTTATTCACTACCACTGATGAAGAATATATTTGAGATAATCGGAGAGATTGCGTGCCAGATTGCTGTAGTCTATTGGCTAAAATGCTATTAGTATTAATAAGTGATTATTGAGATGTTCGTTCAGTAGTTTGGTGGGCAGAGTATGTATGAGGAATAATAATAGCCATTGGATCAATATTATTGTCTCTGTGTGTATTTGAGTCCAAATCATGATTTGAATCCGGTATGGAATTAGATAAATTTTGATTTCGCGATATAGTATTATAATTTCGTTTAAAATTACTCTTTTTCGGACAAGAGTCTTTGCGGTGACCTGTAGCACCACAGTTATGGCATGCGTGAGCTTTAAGTATTTTCATAGTGACATCAGCTCCCAATTGATTGTCAAACCATACGTGTGTACGCTTCATGTTTGCACAATGGCAGCCATGTCTCATGTTCGCTTTAATTGCAATATTTCTTGTCAGGCCTCTAGTGTCACGCATTCTTTGTGTTGAGATAATGTCCATCATATCTCCCAAAAATTTTTTAGAGACCCAACGTATTATATTGGGGGAGAAATCAATAGGGACTTCAATAGCGATCAGATCCAGAGGTAAATTGAAGGAGAATTTGGCACAAATTCTAATGTGATCTACTATAATGCCATCAACACACAATTTAGCTGCAGTGTCAGCTTCTTTTAGAACAATAAAAAAACCATTTGGTTTTTTCGTGAAACTATAGAAACAATCACTAATATCATTAACCGATAGAGTTGTACATAAACTGTTAAATAATTTTTCCTCATCATTGATATCTTGAATATCAAAAAATATAGATGTGTTTTTCATGTCTAGTGTATTTTGGTACTGCTCCATCATAAGAATAATTAGTAGTCAACAAATGTATGCAATAGTAGACACATAAATCATAAAAAATATAAATATAACTTTCCATGTGAATTGATGTTTTTCAAACAATGATTAAGGCACTATAATAGCCACAATACTTGAAATATAAGTACAGCACAAACACAGATATTTCACTAATATATTATATGCATTAAACAAAACATATAAACAAAATATAATATTAAGCACATATGCTGTAGAACACTGTAATTGTATTACTGGTGTGTATAATATAGCATAAAATCAACTAATATTCAATAAAAGATATTTAAAGAATGTTTTTGGTCCCTTTAAAATAATGGGTAAAGTCTAATTAATAGTCATTAGTAGAAATGACAACAATTGTTATAATAAAGTTTCTTCAAATAAAAATTACACAAATATTGTTAAAAAAATATCTACACACTATATAGGGTCTAATTCACAAATAGACACAGCATATAATGAAAGACATGCGTTATAGCATGTAAAGTAAGCTCGACCAGAGCTCAAAAATATGCGACCAACCTTCACAGCATCCATGACGTTTCTCGTGTTTGCTCTTTTTCAAGCACAGCTATATATATATATATATATATATAATTTTTTTTTCATTAACAAATAAATCAATTTTTTTAACTAAATTATTACAAAAGTTATTTAAATAATTCTATATATCTTAAAATTGATATTGTAATTGTATATATATATACTGCTTATAATGCTAATACATTTCTCTTACTGTTGCCTATTAATAAGATCTCATTCCTTTTAAAAATATTAAATCTTAACTCTTAAAAGAAAAGTTCTATTTCTTATTATAGCTACTCTAATCTAGTGTTGTGTAACGTCTAAGTTTTTAATTTAACTTGTATTTTGCTTATCTTTTACAATATATTTTAATTTCGCAGGTATTTTCAGCGAAAGTTAAAGTTAAAAAATTCATTTCACTTTCGCTTGCAAAATGCTTACTAAACAATACTACTCTAATCAGAAATTTTTGCAGCGAATTAGTGTGGGATTTTTTGAGGAAATTATGAAGAATTACATAACAGTCTATATTGCGATTGTTGTTTAATTATTGCTTGTTCCCTAAAAAACATAAATATAAAAAAACACACTCAAAAGTAAAGTTATGCTTTGCAGACACAAGGTTTTATAGATATTAAAACGCAAATTTTAAACCACT
>JAQIVF010002234.1:0-11548 GCA_034698365.1 Steganacarus magnus | reverse complement strand
ATGACATCAGATGATGGTGCTATGAATG
This sequence comes from Steganacarus magnus, assembly GCA_034698365.1. NCBI lineage: Eukaryota > Metazoa > Arthropoda > Arachnida > Sarcoptiformes > Steganacaridae > Steganacarus > Steganacarus magnus. Next base: position 11,520 of record JAQIVF010002234.1, on the reverse strand, counting down.
GTGAGTTTTCTGACAGTGGCTGTGATTCTGGTACAAACTCTGATGATGGAGATAACGGGGAACTTTCCGATAATGGTAACGATTCTGGTATGACCTCAGATGATGGTGGAGATAACGGTGAGCTTTCTGACAGAGGTTGCGATTCTGGCACAAACTCTGATGATGGCGGAGACAATGGGGAACTTTCTGACAATGGAAGAGATTCAGCAATGATCTCAGATGATGGCTCTACCAATGGTGAACTTTCTGACAGTGGCAATGACTCTGATTGTGGCACGAATACGGTTGATGGAGGAGATAGTGGGGAACTTTCTGACAATGGAAGAGATTCCGGGATAAACTCCGACGACGGGGCAGATAATGGAGCGCTTTCGGGGACAACTGCTGATTCGGGCACGAACTCTGAAGATGGTGGCGAAAGAAGTGGTACGCTCTCTGACAATGGCAAAGATTCGGGTACGAAATCTGATGATGGCTGAAATAATGGTACGATCTCGACATTCGGGTTAATGTCCACTGATTCCGAGTTTTCTAATAATTGCAATGTTTCGGGTACGAACTCGGATGATGGCGGTATGTATGGTGAGAACGCCACTTCGGCTATTAGTGGCGAAAATGGCAAACTCTCGGATGGGGGCAGCGATTCGGGCACGAATTCCGATGTCGGCTGCGAGAGTGGGGCGACGACATCGGCTGACGAGGATGAGAGGTCCGATGTTTGAGGTTCGACAACAGGTGAGGACTCTGATGAGGGTTGACTATCATCTGATTTTACTGCGAGTGTCGAGTAGTATGAAGTAGAAGATGGTGCTGATGGCGCAGATGATGATGAGGATGACGACGACGACTTATCTTCCGCGTACGCAACTTCAGGTCCATCAATCTCCACATCTGCGGGGTTACTCCTCATCACTCCGGGCTCGTTTGACTTCACCCTAACCAGTCTGAAGCCTCCCTTATCGGCGATATACTCGACATTCCTGTAGAGACCGTTCGCGTAGTAGCTGTAAGTGCCTCTGACAGCACCGGTGCCATCACTAGACTCATCCCGAGTTATTTCCGCTCCGCTATCGTCTCGCGTTTTAAAGCCGTAGCTGTATGGCTGAGGTAAGTCATTCAAGTCTATGGGATTTGCGTGCGTCACACCCACTAATACCGTCACTATAGTGAGCACCTGAGAAATAATTAGCAATTAAAAATATATATATTAAAAATTTTATAATGATTTTTTTTATTTAAATAATATTAATTATATACTTCTTTGAACATTTTTGTGTGGTTATATAATTAAACTGTTTATTTATATATATATACTACTACTACTACTACTACTACTTTACTTTATTTATAACTCAAATGCTGATGAATTCGAAATCAATTTCAAGACTGACTGTTGCTTTCAAGTTAAAGTCGTTTGATTTTTATAGAAAATTTGACAAAAAAGTTGTTTTATTAGTTTTTTGTTTATGAAATAGAGATTTTTCTAGGATTAAATAGTTTTCTCTATAAACGCGACTGCAGAGCAGAAAATTATTTCTATGTCAAACGAAAATTTCTTTATTATTATTATTATTGCCTTAATACCTATTGCGTACGCATTCTCCAGCATATTATAAATAGGAAATATTAAATCGTAAAACATATAGCTATAGCCGTAACCTAATCGTAAACACGTACAAATTTTTAATATTCATGCTCCACATTGACATCAGATCTGTGTTGACCCAACGGAATGCGTACGTGAAAAAAGGGTAGCTATCATATACTAAGCGCGGGTGTGTGTGTGTGTGCACACTGTGTATGCGTGTCTATGTCTATGTATGTAATGTGTATGTGCGTGTATGCCTGTATGCCTCATGTATGTCTCTGTCTGGAAACATTTGTCACAAGACATTAAGACACAAGACATAATTAAAAAATGTTTCGCAAAATTAGGCTTAACTTAGAAGAAAAATTAGAAAATAGTATATAATTATTAATGCTATTTAATTTTTGCTAAATTTTCATTTAATCAGATAATAATTAGATTTTGTTTAACACATTTATCCAATTTTTTTGTTTTGGTTTTTTTATATTAGTTTTTTTCCATACAAAACTATAATACTACAGAATTTCGTTTATCGGTTTTCATTATCACTTTCGTTTGCGACACTGACTGAACGCGATATACTACTTCTTAATTAAAATATCTCTCATTATAGTATCTGATAAAGTAGTATTATTTAAGTGTAATTAAGCGCAAATAATTCGCCTTCAATAGGAAAAAATCGGCGAAAAGAAGAAAGTTTTTTTTTCACTCTCGATTTTTTTAATTAGGATTATTAAACATTTTCTTCTTTTTTTTGCTGCAAATAAATAATTGCGCTTATTTTTAACATTTACATTACTTTAGCGCACATTAAATTAGGTGTGGAGGTTAAGCAGCAGCAGTCAATTCAGATCAACACACAAAATCAAAGAAAAACAATCTCGCTTTGCGTTAAATTAGCAGGAAAATTAGAGCGTTTATTAGAAAATGTTAAATAGTAGTGATCCATAGTTGAGATAAAATACTATAAAAGAAGTTCACTGCTTAATTAAGTTTTTCGCAGTCCAAAAAAAACGTTTGCGTAATAATAATATTATTATTGCATAATATTTCTCGCGCGCGCATTCCACACACAAAAAACCTATATATATACAATTATTGCGTAAGATTTTTGATGTTTAGATTTCTAATAATTTTTTTAATTGAAATTTTTTTCATTATGAATTAGTTTGAATTTAAAGAAAAATTTAGCCTATGAGTAAAATTAACCGAGAGATTATGTGAAGACAAAAAACACATTGCGAAACGAATATGGTTTGCCAACAAATTAGCATAAATTATTACATATTTTTATATGCATTAAAGTTTTCGTGTGCAGCTTATCTTCGGTTTCGGTTTCTTTTTTTTCTGATAAGCTCTTAATTAGAGATAACCTCTCAGTTGAGAATAATTGGTTTTTCAATACATTAGACAGGAAAAAGGGTTTCGAAAAAATTGTTTCAAGAGTTAACAAATATAATTATCACTTAATATTTCGTCGTCGTAGTAAGTAAGCGCCTATTATTTTGCCTGAAATTTATACTTGAAGTTAAGATCCTGTTATCCAATACGACAATCAGCGCCGATGCGATGTGTAAACATTCACACATTTACCGAGGGGTTCGTCACAACAAAAAAAAATTATTTAAATTAACTGATATGAATTTATGGGCTCTATTTAACTTTCACATAGTTATTAAAACTGGTTAAAAACTCGGCCAGTTATTTTCTAGTTTGTTTTTAAATGGGTAAGTGATAGACTAATTTTGAGTTTTAATAAATAAATAAATAGGTTTTAAGTATTATTTTTATTAATTCAATTACTTGACAATTTTTGGTTAATTGAAATTGAAAATAACATTAGTAAATATTTAGTTTTAGGAAGTATATGTTTAATTCAATCAAGTTTGCGCGACAGGCATGAATTAATTAATTAATTTGGCAATTTGTTAATCAAAATATACTATTTATTTTTTGTTCTTTTCAACAAATATTTACTTTTTCTTACTTATCGGTTTGATTTCTTAACATAAATTTCATTAAGAAGAAGAAGAAGAAAAAAGAAACAACAACTTTATCGGGAAAATTTAAAACTGAACCGTTTTATTAAAGTTCATCGATACAAAACTCGCTTTCGATAACTGCCGTCTGTTGTCCTCAACTCTACACACACACACACACACACACACATCACACACCACTTTGCGAAAACGTTTCCAGTCTATTAGTGGAGCTGGAAAATTTCATTCGCCTTCACCAGTAAATTTTCTATTCACTTATGAGCTTTTTAATTATTAAGAGCTGAATTTGTTTTGCAGATTTTGTTTGAACGTTTTGCAGTTGATTTTTTTTGATGGAGAGTATAATTATTTGTTAAAGAAATTTTTTTATTTTCATTTTGGTGACTCTTACAGCGGGAATAACAAAATAATCATTACATTTAATTTAATTACGATTGTAAGTAAAAAATTGTACTCTTTATTGAACTTTTATTCAACTTTATTCAACAAAATAAACACATGCATTACTCTTTTTATTTGGAATTTTTCAATAGAAATCTTATGAAAATAAAAATGATTGGTTAACGAGCTGTAGTGAAAAAGCTAAAGTTGGTGGAGGCTGTGTATCATAGGATGGAAATTCGTACGATAGTTCAGTGAACAATACTGTATTGCGATGTCGCTATACAATAAAAATTTTTTAAATAATCGCATTAAAAGAGAGACTTTTGATGTTTTTTAGATTTATTAAGTTAGTTATTAGGCGCGTTAGTTGCAAGTATTATATTGTTGTAGAACTAAGTAATCAAAATTTGGTTAGGGTTGACATTGAGTGGCAAAATATTTTTTGCCAACACTATAACGTTTTTAGTTTTTTGATAAGTAGAGCGCCTTAAGCGCGTATAAGATTATTTTATGATTGTTGAAACTTTGTGTAAAATCAAAATCAAAATTAACCTTTACCTTCAATTTTTATACAAAAATTATATCAATCGCTATCTTGTCTGCGACCTTGTTATATAGAAACCTCGAAGTTTGTGTTTTGATGTCTTAATCGTAAATAATAAGGTATGTATATTGTGACGGCGGTTCTTTGTATGTTAATGGTGAGTAATAAAAAGGAGGTGTGTCTGGAAAAGTTTATGTACGAAGGAAACGAATAAGAATGTCGTCGTATCATTTTTTTAAGTTTGGATTATTATTAGCTCACTCTTTCTACAAAGTGCAGCAGCTATTAGATTTGATGTGTTAGATTCGTATCACAGTTCTTTATGATAATTAAGGGATTTTAGAGTTCTTTATTTTAATAAAGGGTTTCGAAATAAACTAGCGATCGATTGCGAAAGATAATAACAGTTAGTGACTGTGAGAAATGTAGCAAAAATGTAAAAAAGTAAAAGGTATTCAGGTTAAACGCTGACATCTTATAGATTGTTTGCATCGATGTCAATCTAAAGGCATATATGTAAGTATTACCAAAATATTGTTTATTAATATTAAATAGTTGCGTTACCAAGTTTAATATTGTGTCCGCTTTAGATGAATTTATGTATGTGTATATTCTTAAATTTTGATTTTTAACAATTAAATATTAATAAATAATGTTTTGGTAATATGTATATATATTGCCTTTAGATTGACATCGATGCGAACAAACGATAAGATGTAAGCGTTTTACCTGAATGCCGAGTAAAATATTTACTTTACCGTACTTTAAAAACATTTTAATGTATTTTTTAGTGTCCAGTTATGAATCCATTTTATGTGCTCATATGTTCATCATTGTAATATAATCCTTGTTTCTTTACAGTCACAGTGTTCTTTCTTTTGAAAAATGTGTTGCCTTAGCAACGGTTTAGTGCTAACAATCCGATTTCAATATATTAGTATTATTATTATTATTTGACTTATTATCCAAATTTTAACAAATGATACGCTAACTTACCGTAAAATAACATTAAAAAGTTTTTTATATTACATCATGTTTGTATTAAATTATGAATACTATTAATTAAACAAAGTTCCCAAACACTATTTATATCGTCATAAACTCCAGTGTCACTGCACAGCAACACTGAGAATACGATTCTTGTAACGCACTTACACTTCGGCACTCGTCTCGACTCTAACTGTTTCAAGTCATACCAGTACCAGTTTGCTGACACTATTGACATGATTACTGATGACACTAATGGCAGTGATAGACATACGGATATATAATATCTGCATTGTTAAATACCTGTTAATAAATCTGAAGTTTGAGATATTTTTGCTAATAAAATGTTTAAATAAAAATAATTACCAGTATTTAGAGTTCATGTAGTGAGCAGTAATGAGTAGTAAAACATGGTTATGTCGAATAAAAGTTTGCAAATCAAGAGAATTGTGATTATTAGCTTTTTAAGATTTATGCTGCCCGCCTTTAAACTCGATGTCACTTGCGTTTTATGCTATAATATAGCTAAAACTTTTTCCTGAGCTTATTCTCATTATTAGTTAAAATAACAAATTCTTAAAAATTCTCATTTATTAAATATGTCCATGTTTTAGGTCACTGTCTTCAACTTTCTCATTATTTATAGTTCAAATAAGGCTTCGTATTCATTTATTTGAAATTATATTTTTAATATCTTTTTTGTTTGCTTGATTTGAAAAATATTTGTCTCAGTTGAGCACAAATACGAGCCTTTCATTTAGTGCTGATTGAAGCACTAAATGAGAAATATTTAAATAAATTAAACTGTTGATTTAAATAAATTAAGAAAAAGATTTAATTGATTGAGAAAAAAATTGTTTACTACTTATACTACAGTTGTATATTGAAAGCGTTTCGATTTTATAGTGATTAATCTTCGAACTCAAGAGTTTTTCTCTAAATCAATATTAATAAAATTGAGGGGGAAAACTAATGGCTAGAGCCTCAAAAAAGTAGCATTTATTTCACATGAAAATAGCGCTATAAATTGCACTAAAAATTAACGAAAATAGCATTAAAATAGCATTTTTTTATAAATTTAATAAAATAAAATTACGAGAATTAATTTTTAAATTTTTAAATTTCGGGGCCATCCGAAAACTCATCGGAATTAAACGATATTTTTTGGTTTTCGGGAAAATAGCATTTACTATTAAAAATAGCAAAAAATAGCATTTATAAACATGCATAAAACAGCTCCTAATCATCCTTGTCGTGGATATAAAGCAAGGATATTCGTCTAATTTATGAAATAAAAAGTAGCAAATGCTATTATTTTGAGGCTCTACTAATGGCCGTTAAGTTATTGCTATTGAGTATAACATATAAATCTTCGCTTTTTGTCTCATCAAAAATAATTGGATCGATGTCGATGTCAGCGGTCATATTGTAGGGATCTGTTATTCATGTTATGCTTAATAACTAATATATAGCTTAAATCATTATCCCATGCGATTGTGTAAACTGACAGAAATAGTAATCTTAGTCACTTTATGTTAAATTAATCATGAAATGTAATTATTTGTAAGTTTTGAGGGAAATTGCTTCATACTTATGTTTTAATCAAAGTTACACAGAGGGGTGCTTGCCCAGGGTTGACCCCCCCCCCCAAGAAAATAGGGAAAATCTGACCCTCCTAACGAAAAATTGAGATTTGCAAAAATTGTCGTTTAAATCCGATGAGTTTTTGTGACCCCTATAATTTTTTTCAAAAATTAGGAAAAATTGTCACTTAAATCCGGTGAGATTTGACCCCCACCTAAAATTTTGAGAATCTAGAGTTGGCACCATTCTAGAGGTTTGGAGTCTGTGTAACTATGGTTTTAATGCAAATCACTCTAATAATATATAATGTAAATGCTTTGAATTTGTATACACAGTTAAGAACTCACACTGTAACAAAAATGGTAATAAATAAAGTTTAACGAAACAGTGGCTCTGCTCTATAATATTGTGGTTCAGAATTACTGTGTGGTCACGTTTTTCTGCTGAGAAATCGCAGATTTACCGATACTTTGTTGATAGAATTTTCGGTTATCGACAGCACATATATATTTATGGAAAAAGCGAATGCAGATATCTTTCGAATCCCGAGATGACTAAACTGAAGGTACTATTTAGGTTGCAGATAGTTTAGTCAAATAAACCGAAAGCTGAAGCTAGTTTTTAGGTGGTTTCACGATTTTATCGAACAACAATGTACAGACTATAAACTAGGCTAAAGACGGCGGATGTTTTCATTTTATTACATACAATTAACGCCACCTTTAAGAAAAATAAACCCAAAAAATGTTTCGTTTTAAGTGAAGCTTTTTTGCTTACATTTGAAATTCAAGAAAAAAATTATTAAGCATATTATTTAATATTATGTTCAATAAACTAATTAATAATAGTTACAATTAAGTTATCTACGATTTGCGCTTTTCGTGCTGCCATCCATCCATTGGTACCAAACACGCGCCAATAAACTACACGCGATAATAAAAACTTTATAGTCAAAAAAATTTTTGTAAACATTGAATCTTATTTTCTAGTTTATGAACAGGAAATTTATCACACCAACTAATAGTTAATTTAATTAATCAATTAAATGGTATTTTATAAATAGATTTTTTTTAAAATGTTGATAATTTAATTTACCAGTTTGAAAAATTGATTCACGTTTGAATTTAAAATAAATATGTAATTATAATTGTAAAATATAATCAGCGCCGCACACACATATATTATTGTAGACATATTTGTTTTTTTGGCATAGAATACCCTAACCATTTTTTTGTAAAAATTAAAAACTTAAAAACTCTAACAATTAAATTTTGTGCAAAAATACACACACAATATAATAATTTTTTTTAAAACTTAAAATGCAATTAATCCGGTATTCTACTGAAAAAATTAATAATATTTAGTTACATAAAATTATCTATAAGGCCTAAAATTATTGTCTAAAAATTTTCTAAAATAATAAAAGTCATCTAAATTTTAGCAAGTATTGTATTTATGATTACTAGAGTCTCAAAAAAATAGCAAGAATTGCATATGGAATTAGCGCTATAAATAGCTGCAAAAATTTTCCAAAATAGCATTAAAAATAGCACTTATTTTATAATAAAAATTATAAAATATTTCTCATTATCGAATTTTTTCTTGCTTTTAATTTATTTTTACTGAAAAAATAATGGCAGCTTGGGATTAAACTTTTAATTTTTCACAAAAATTTTGTGACAGTCCTCAAACTCATCGAAATTTAACGGTAAATTTTTAACTTGAGGGAAAATAGCATATAAATAGCATTAATAGCATTTATCATTAAAATAGCAAAAATAGCATTTATAAATACAGCTAAAACACCTCAATTTTATGTGATTCAAGCTTATATAGCATTTAAAAACTATTATCACGTGAAATAAAAAAGTAGCAAATGCTATCATTTTGAGACTCTAATGATTACACTCAAAATTAATGTTTTATAAAATTGCCTGAGTTCATTGTCGATGTAATTTTTGTCTATATAGTAGTGATGGGAATAAGCTCAAAAATTGTCAATTTTTGTCAAATTGTAAAACTCAAGCTCAAAAATTATACAACTTAAATTTGAGCGTCCGAAATTTAAATAAGATTGAGCTTGAGCTTTTTGAAAATACCTCAAGCTTAAGCTTGAGCTTGAGCTTAAAGCTTGTGATGCAATCATTTTTATATGGTTAATTTAATTTTTAGTGCTTTATTGTAAAAATTTTATTTTATATTATTTTATTTCTCAAAAAACAAATTTTTTTCACACATTTTATGAATTAATTTTAAATACATAGTATAGCAAAATTACTTCATAATATGTGTGAAAAAATTTACTAGTTTTCATTATTATGAGTAAATTTAAGCTCATTAAGCTCAAGACGTGGAGCTTAAGCTTCAGCTTTTTTCCCATGACTACTGTGTAGTATTATTTTCAAATTTATTAAAAAATTTACATTTAAAAAAATCGTAATAATATAAAAACAAAACAACTGCAACGAATATCCCCACTCCCTTAAACTTAAACATTTGTAAAGATTAAACATGATTAAAATTTTAAAAACATTTTTAATTACTACAACTGCAACAATACTGCCAGACATTTAGAAGAACATCCGAAAGTGGTCTTAAATCTAGATCTTAAATTCAATAATAGGCTTAATATTGGTTAGCCTTTTATAATATCACGGATTAAGTGAAAAATGTTTTTTCTTAATTAGTTATTACAGTATTTAATGTTTCAATACTTATTTTTTGGGTTTTCTCATTGTAACATATCCTATCACCTAAATTAGTAACTATAATTCGAGTGACGCTAAAGTTTAGTAGAGGAGTGAGCTTTTATTAACTCATAACACTTGAGCCAAACAAAAATATACAGAATTTTTAGTATAACAATCAAAATAAATTATTTACAAAAATTTAAAAAAGAAACTAATATTTAATAAGACATTAATGAATGCATTTTTTTTGTCTATAATTTTGTTAAAAATATGTTGAAAAACATTTCAATTTATTTTTTATAGCCTGATATTTTAAACTTTTTTCGAATGAAAATAAGTTTAAGTAAACATTAAGGCGTGACATTAATTCGGATCTAAAAACATAAATCGATTTTATTTATGTAAATCTACTATAAATTTATATATATATTATACATTACAATAATAGTTAAAATTCGCCGAAATTAAACACAATTTTTGCATTTAGGAGCGTTTTATTGGGTTTTGGGGTTATTATGCGATAAATAGCAACTAAAACCTTATCTCTTAGTTTACATTACATTTCTATTAAATTAGTTAATTAATAAATTAATTAAAAATCGATTGCTATGCGATAATTACATAAATGACTGCTTATGGCTATTTTCTAAGGAGGAGTGTTTTACAACAACAACAACAACAAAAAATAGTAATTTAAAATATGTTACAGTTTTTTGAGCGTTTTGTTATCAATAAAGTATCGCTTATATGATTATAACTGCAGTATAGTAGTCATAATTACCCATTTAATTTGGAATGTGGTAAAGGAATGTTCATAAATTATATATATATTTGAATAAAAATTTAGAGATCAAGTAACAGAAACAAAAATTTCTTACTGAAGAGAGCAGATGCTAAACTGCACAAGTTTAAAATTAAATTCTCTCTTATTAAAATCATATACAGTATGACTTTTTGCATATATATTATAATTGTTGCTATGCCACTCAATTTTATTATATAATCAATAGCAGAGTTGCTCAATCTCCGGTTGCTTAAATTTCTCAATTTCTCATATTAATCTGATATAAACAATCAGATATTTTGGGCGTTGAACGGCATATTTTGCAAAAAGACGTCAATTTTTTTCTCGATCGATAACCATTGAAAAACGCCGCTATAATAACTCATCTAATTTTAACGACACCTTTTCTTATGAAATGTTGGGAGGAAAATAAAAATAACTACTAACACCCTCTGAATTAGTGATGAACAAAAGTAATTCATTTTTAAAGATTCTTTTTTCAAAAAGTTTTGTTGTATCGTTTGAAATTGATTTTAAAATAATACAAATATTAAATAATAAAAAAGAGAGTAGAAATAAAATTTTAACAAATTTTTGCACATTTTAAATTCAACTCAAAGAGTTTCTTACGCTTTTTTACCCTAAAAGATTCAGAGATTCTTTTAAAATTTTTAAAATTCGTAAAAATAAAAAATAAAAATTTAAATAAAAATACAAATTGGCCGGAATTTTGTTGAGACGATAGTTATTTTCGAATTCATTAAAACTTATAGTGTATTTATTTTTCTAACTACTAATTAAACGATATTTTAATTCGTTTATTATAACTTATGGAAACAATTAAATAAGTTACTTAAGTAATTTATTAAAAAACAATCGAAATAAAACAAGATCGAAACGGTCATAATATCTGACTTCGTATTGAAATTTTTGTTAGATGTGGATATTATATTAAATTT
>JAQIVF010002233.1:0-11548 GCA_034698365.1 Steganacarus magnus | reverse complement strand
TCGTGATAAATGGTGAAAAACTGTTGCAACGCTTCGTACAGATCGTTGGCCACATCGTACTCGTCTTTAGCGTAACCTTTCTCACTGTCGGTAAAACTAAACCCGGTTCCAACCGGATTATCGATGTAAACCACCGAAAACTGTTTGGTCCACGTGTACTCACGCATCGCTAGTTTCAAGTCTTTCTTCACCACAAACGGACCATTTTCGAGGAATAGTCCGAATAGTGATGACCCGCCCGGACCTCCCTGTAGCCACAACAATACCGGCGCATTTTTGTCGTTATTCAATGCCGGGAAAAACCAGAAAAACATGTTACTGTTGTATGTGGTATTCACAGTCAAAAAACCGGCGTAACTCTTAATATTTGGCGCATTTGGCAACGATTTAACTTCGCTCAATTTTCTCGCTTCATTTATTCTGCCGCTATTGATATACGGTGTGAGAAATAAAGGCGTTCCAGGATTTAACACATTTCGGTTCGCGTCGATATGACTCGGAAACAGATTTTTCCGAAATAATGCGCAAGAAGTGTCGTATAATGCGAAAGCCAATAGGAGTGAAAATAAAAGTCTCTTTTCTATTAAAATTCAAATGAAAATTTGTCTGTTATTATTCGAAAAATAATATAAATGCTAGTATTATTGAGTGTTTGAGTCTTGGATTAAATATAACTTATATTGAAAAACATTGAGAAACACTTATGTGAAATGTGCCAAAAACTGATAATAAAAATTTTAAGCTACATTTAAAAATTATTAAGTCCTTTTAATTGTTTTTTGTTGATCTCAGCTGCAGCTCTAAGTTTCGAGCTAAGGCTCATCACTAATTATTAGTGTTCGCTTGTTTTTTATTGTCTCTCGCTCCACTCATATTCTTAATTTTTTTTATCTTTTATACTTTTATCTCAAAGTCGCTTATTTCATGTGACATGTTCTGTATAAGTACGGAGTTTTTACTATATTTTAGCCTTTACTTTAAAAATCACTATTAATATGGAATAAAATTCCGTTATTATCAAGAGTGGCGACAAACACGCACAGACAATCCCAAATCCATATATACCTACCTTGATATTATCAGATAAAGTCAGATAAAAAACTAAACTAAAAATTATAGATTTGGTAAATAATTTTTAAATAAGGTTAAACATTTGCAAAGATTAAAACCTCATAAAACATTAAATTGTATAACAAATATAGACTTAAAAAATAAATTAAATTAGAGTTGAAATTTGATGAATCACTCAAAACAAATATAAATAATTTTTATAGTTATATTTAAAAAACATTGATTGCTTTACCTGATAAGTACCAAATGAGCCCAAATAAATTTCTAAAATAAAATAAAATAAAATTATTAAAGTGTAGTTTATTAATGTTTCTTTAAAATATAAATTAATTTAATATAAACATTACTGTACAATAAAATATCACTTACAAAGTCATGGTAGAAATTCAATAAAAATGTGTTTAGTTTTGAAATATATTCAAATAAAATAATTATTAAAAGTTTGCATTACACAGGAATTTAAAGACTTCCAACTTTCTACTGATTCGCTATATTAACTGAGGTAAATGTTTCATTCAAAAAATCTTAAGTTGCGAGCGGTTTGATTTGAAAACTAAAACTTTTTTTGATAAATCATTTTAAATAAGTGTTTAAAATTAATAAATATATATTAGATTTAGACCAAAGAATAATATTTTAAAATTTTATTATTTATAGATCTATTTTAGATTTTAAAAAATATTATTTATTGAGTTTTATAGGGTATAAATGTTCTTAAATGTTTGTTCGTTTATAATTTTAAATTCAAACCTAACAAATCTTTAGAAAAACTAGTTTTGCTTTCCTATTCTGTTATGGAAATTTCCAATTTTAAACATAAATTTGAAAGTTATTTGAACTGTCAATCAAAACACAATGCTTACACGATTGGTATAGGAATAGACTTAAACAATAGAGTTTAATTTCGGTTTTTCTATTGAACTAATTTCTATTATAATAAAATTATGTTCTGAATCATATCTCTGGTAATGTTCTGCCAATCATTTATTGCTTAAATTTGAATCATAATTTTAATAAAATTTTCTAAATAATCTTAAGAAGTTTTAATAAAGATGAAATCTTATGTAAAACTTATCAATTTTCATATAAATTCGATAAAATAAGTGTGGGATTGTTTGTAATTGTGTAATGCTATTTGAATATAAAGATAACAGATTTAGAGGCAAAATAAATGATTAAAATGGATAAAATTTACAAAATTTATAATCTTTATTATTTATTTATAGAAAATTTAAATGACTAAGTTTTATGCAAAATCAAGCGATATTAATGTAATACATCACACCTTAGATGTAATATTTACTGAATAACATCTGAAATCTTTTGAAAATAATTCTATTGTTTTAAATTAAATTCATATTAATGAATGATTGACACCTAAACGTTACTATTATTACTTATTTATAATGAAATTAATACTTGCATGTAAATGCATAAAAAGAGTGTTCAGATCACAGCTTTTTGGATGCGACAAGAAAATTCACATTTTCATTTTTTTTATTCATTCCAGACATATTATGTAGCGACAGTTATAGAGAGATTGTTTTAAGCGCACTACATATTGATACAGCAATTAATGGCTATTTTTTCGTACTTTATATAGTGTTTTATTGGTCATTAATTGCTGTATCAATATGTAGTGCGCTTAAAACAATCTCTCTATAACTGTCGCCACATAATATGTCTGGAATGAATAAAAAAAATGAAAATTTGAATTTTCTCGTCGCATCCAAAAAGCTGTGGTTCAGATATAGAAGTTTATAATAGTGCGATTATTGCGAGCGCTATCTAGTAGTTTCCAGTATAGATATCATCACTATATTTCGCAAACTGAAAGCAAACAAAACCTTCGATCACAAGAAACGCTCTATACTTCGATGCAATTTTCGATTGTGGTGTTAGTTTTACGGATCGTTCATCTGACATTTACGGCACGTATCGATGAATAACAGTTTGGCATTTGCTCACAAATATATGCCGAATTGTGGAAGAAATCTGTGCGCAATGTTCTCATATAAATTCGGTTTTTGGTCTAGAATCGCAGTTTCATTCCAATTATAGACACCTCCCACTTTGCAAGTTCCACATATGCCGCCATCGCGTTGGCCTTTCGCTATGTTAATGATCTGCACGTTTGTGGCGCACAGTAATCTATACTCTGGTAGGTTTGCATGAATTAACGCTCTCTTAAAGCGTGGCAACCCATCATTGACCACTACATAACAATCGACGGTACAGTATTCACTGTCTCTCTTCATAACACAACGAATACTCGTGAGATTTCCTTCAGCTTTGACAAACACATGATATCCCATGATTCCACTCGCAGTTCGATACACTTCTCCGAAATATCGCGTCTCTTCATTCTGCGCGTTATGTCCCCTATGACCCTATGCACAGATCGCACCCATAAACAGCACGTTTGTTATCCGGTAGTAAAACGCGCACACATTCTCAGTGGGGTTTTGATCGTAAAACTCTTGTTTCGAGAAATATGTTTCCGACAAAGGAAATGCTCGCACCGAAGAAAATAATGTGCGATATTTTTATAGCCGACACAATTTCAATATACTGAGAAAAGTAACAAACACTTACTCTGGCATTCAATTGTGTTTTCCAATTTCCTATTAAAATCTATTTAATATGAATTAACTGATTATACTGTAGTGATTGTTATTCGTGTGACTACACGTGTGAATTACAAATAAAATATTTTTTCATTCATTACTAAGTATCGTATCCTATCCTGGATATATGTAATAATTTCACTTGAAATAAATAACTTTAACGACAAAATTTTGACATTTATTGAGCATATATAAACGAAACCAACGTTTAAATAAATTTACTGTTAATAACTCAATCTAATAATGATATGAAAAAAATAAAAGTATTACGAAACAGTGGCTCATATAAATAAGACATATAAACCGATAAAGTTATCTATTATTTTAAAAAGATTAAAATAAATGTTAAAAAATGTGTTTATCATGCATTGTAATCGTATTAACAACAACAACAACACTCATCATTTGCAATAACCCAACGTTAGTTTTATGCGAAGATCCTGTAGTGATTTTTGCAGAAAAGTCAAATGACACCATTATTACGTCAAATCGGTTAATATTTGCTAATCTCATTCCATTGAATAACTATAACCAAACGGGTTTCGCAGTTAAAATCATAAATAAATTTGGTGCGCCCAGTGGTGGCCATCCAAGAGTAGATTTTAGTTTTAATGACAGCGCTATATTTCTTCTACAATCTGACGGTTTATATCGAATCTTTATGAGTGCGAAATATAATGAAAAGTATGGCACTAAATTATTTTTCGATACTTTCAATTATCGTTCAATGAGCTATGACTGGATACACCATTTAATGTATTTTACAATAGCGGATGAGATACATGTCATGAATATATCTGAGCCCAATGTTCGTTACGTCTTCAATATAACTACTGATTCTGCCACCGAATTTTATAATATCGCTGTGAATCCGATCGATAAGTTTGTGGTGTGGACTGACGACAAGGGATCGATCATTAAAGCGAATCAAGACGGAAGTGAGTTAACTATACTGAATAGATTTGAAGACAAATTCATTAATTCCCTGATTATTGATGTCGAATCGAAAAGTATTTTTATTTGTCTCGGATTAACCAACATTTTTTCGATTGATTTTTCTGGAAACACCAAATTAATACTGCCTAACAAATCAGCAAATATTGCGATCGCAGATATTTTTAGAGATTTAATATTTATTCGAGACATTGAACAACAAAATATTTACATATTTAATAAAACAGTCAATGATTTTTCTAACTTTCACATTGAAATCGATTCGAGAACAGATTTTCGTTTAATACATTCATCGCGACAACCAATTATCACTAATGTGTGCGTTCACTCTCAATGTTCGCATTTATGTATTCCACTGCCGAATAACACGTATCGCTGTGTTTGTCCTAACAAAGCATTTTATGATAGTTGGTGCGAAGAAAGTGTAAGAATTATTTTTTTTAAATAGTAGTCATACATATATAGTTTAATTTTCAAATTAACAGGTAATAATAATCAAAATCTCTTATTAATAACCTTATAGTTGAGCAAACATTTAAATTTTTTAAAAATAGATGATATAAACTGACATTTTAAATAATTTTGTAAGAATTACCTGACAATATATGCCATTAACAATAATGTCAAAAAATAGATAACTATTTAATATTAGTATATATTATAGATACTGGAAGGCAATAAAAGTTCTACATATTAATAATCCAATACTATTTAAGCTCAAAAATAAGTATTACTGTTAAGCATTATTACTTTGACTATTCACTATAACACGCCAAAAAATTGTATTAATATTTGTAGTGTAATAAAGTAGTATAGTTATGAGACCAAATCGTTAATCCATTGGAACACTTCTATAGATATTGAGTTTTAAATCGAATCAATCGGCGCCTCTTCAATAAGGACCACAACAATATAATTAATCAAATATATTTAAACTTAAAGATACAGATAAAGAAATTGAGTTATTTTTAACAAATTTTTAAATTAAATTAATATTTATAATATTAATATTCACTTTCTCATAATAGACTAACATTAACGACGAAGTATTGGTATTATATTCGAATCTTAATGGAATTTCGATTATAAATATTGATTCGTTTCTTAACAATGAACTGAAAAAATCAACGGAACTGATAAGGTTTGGACAAACAAGTGTTGAGACAACTGATGAGTTATTCTATAGTTCTGAATCGAGTTTGATATTATGGTCGACTTCTGATTATAACGAAAGAGAATTAAATTATTTAAGCAGAATAAGAGCCAGACAAATATACGTTCATAGAACAGTAAATAATAATTCAATTGCATTGAATAATTCGAAATCTATGTTAGTGTCAAACGGAGTTTTTGGTTATGACTCGATTCATAATTTAATTTATTTCGGTATCAATGATTCGATTGCTGTTTGCAACATAAATCGCACAGATATTCAGTATATAATTACGAAACTTCAGTACAAAACACAGGCATTCAGTCTAGTAGTGAATCCAATCGATAGCACATTGTTTTGGTTCGAAGCATTTCTTAAGGATAAGGGAATACATAACTATTATTACTACGATTTAATTCGAGCAAATCAAGACGGAAGTAATAAAACTCCGATAATTGATCGTAGCTTTTTATCGAATCCTCTTCATCTAACTATTGATACCTATTCTCAACGATTATTGTGGTACAACTTTGATAGGATTCAATCTTCAGATTTATTTGGCCAAAATGTTAGACCGACTTTTTATAGAGAATATGATAGATTTCATTCATTCAATGTTTTTAAACGAGATTTGTATTTCATCGATAATTCACACCAATTATGGCGATACACCAATTATGATGATTTGAGTGTTATTCACAAAAGTTTAAGAATCACATCTCTATCATCTAACGTAACAGTCTTTAGAATAATCGATGAGAAGCAGAGAAATGCAATCAATAATCGATGTTTGAATTCGTTGTGCACTCATCTCTGTTTACCAGTTTCTAAATCGCAATACCGATGCGTTTGTCCGAACAATCAAACATTGAGTCTAAACTGTATCGAAAAAGTAATTATTTGTTAAAAATAATTAATAAAATAAAACGGATTTAATTACAAATTAATTTTATTTTTAGGTCGTAAACCTTACAGATTACGATACAACTACTTATCAAAGCTCAGAAAAAACGAATTCATTGCAAACTTTGCTCATTATTATAATTGTTATTTTGGTAATTATTTTCTCAACAATCATTTATCTTTATTTGAAAAGCAAAAATGATAAGAAAAAAAGAAGTGAGGAAAAGCATCAAAAATCATTGGATAATGCATATGACGATACTATAATTGATGATATTTATAATACTTATGAAGCTATCAATTACGACGAAATCGATTGTAATGACAATTATGAAGATATTGTTGAATACCATTCATACCTTCAGATTATAGCACCACAAGAAAATACTCGCGAAGAACAACGCGAAGATAACAATGAATATATTCACATGAAATGAATATTTATTTTATTTTAATCAACGCTTGAAAATATGCAATTCAGTGTTGTATTGATTATTAAGAAAATAACGTTATATCACACTGTAAAACTATTTGAAATGTTTTGCAAAAAAAAAATTTTTTAATCATCCAAACATACAAGTATGTCGTGTATTTAGTTTGTAACACTTATGACGACAAATTTGATTGTTTTAATATAGTTAATTGTTTTCGATGTATTAATAAATTATGATAACGAGATAGGTTTGGTTAAATATAGAATATATTGGATAATTTAATAGGCTTTTAATATTTATTGTAGAATATTTATTATTCTTGTGTTTAGGGTGAACAACTGTTTTTTCAAAATACCTTGAGAATTTTGATAAAATTAATATCATACCCTGGAGATCACATTGATATTTATTTTATATAATAACTATACAAAAATTTTCGGGGGTCAAAACTCAATTGATAGGCCATTACTAGGGCTTTGAAAATCGTTTATAAAAACTTTTAAAAATCTTTAAATCTTTTAAAAATTTGTTTGATAAATTTTTAAAATTTAGTTACAAAAATAAAATGAAATGCTCTACAGTCATAGCAGACGCTTTTTAGTGTATAGATTTCTTCTGTGTTATATAAATTGCTTTTAATTTTGAAAAAATCTTATTTGTTATAAATTTAAATCATGAGTAACTTTTCACAATTAAATTTTTTGTAAAGTTTACTATGATTAAATTAAATTATTTTCCTATTATATATATTCATATTTTTTTAGATTTTTAATAAAATTTAACTCATTTTAGAGCAATTTTATTAACATTAGATTGAATCAAAAAATAAACCAAATCATTTGAAATCGTTTATTTTAAAAATCGTTTGCTACTTCATAAATCGTTTAGTTCGTTTGAATCGTTTGCTTAAAAATTGCTTATCCAGGTCTTACCGACTCATTGCAATAATTTAATAGGAATTTATTGGTATTAAAGAGATCGTAAACGATTCTCAAAGACCTAGCCATTACTTAACTACTACTACGACAAAATAGTTTATGTATCTTAAAAATTAAATATATACAGATCAGATCTACTGTTAACTTTCTTACACGTCACATAATTGCAATTTCTTATCGCATCCAGACTAAATATTAGCAGTTACATTAAAAATATGGGGTTTGCTCAACTTACGACAGATTCAAGTTGGCCTTGAAAATTAGCTTTGTCTTCAAAGTTGTGGCTCAAAATTTGGACAATTTCTCTATTAAAAACTAATGTATTTATACAAGTTAATAGTTTTGTAATTTTACATTGTAACGTTAAATAGAAATTTGCAAATGCAGATTCGGATTATCGCAGATTGCGATAACTGAGGTAGTCTTTAACTTTAAGTATAGTACTTGATTTATTTTAACATGACAGCAGAATTACGATTAGAGCTCCAAAATGATAGAATTTGCTACTTTTTCAAATTAATAGCATATACAGAAAAGGGTGAAATACAATATAGAGCTTAACGCAAATTAATTAAAGTAAACAATAAACATTCTGTGCTCTAAGCATTCAAACGGATATAAAATATGGGTCACTTGACATACAATGAATAGAAAAATTTATACTAATAGTGCCCAAAATAATTAGTAGACAAAAATAGAGCTCTCAACTCTCTCCTTCTCAGAGTAAAGCGTCCACGCTTTAAACGTGTCCTATACATCATGAGCTTCCAGCGTTTCCGCCACCACTCGTATTGCGCATCGCATTTTCTCGGCAAGTTTTCCAATATAGCCATTGGCGTCTCATATCTTTTAAAGCCATCAAATTTGTTCCACTGGATCCATCCTCCTTCAAAAATACGATCCGCCACAGGTAAGGGTTGGTAAAGTCCTTGACCTTTGGTTGGTGCTATCTTGCGTCTTTGAAAACTCACGCAACTTTTGACATAATCACGAGTCTCGTTATAATAATTCGTGTTTCCAATAAAATCTTTCGCGTATTCGCCCAAAAATTTTATCTAAGCCTAAATGTCCCGATGTTGGTGAATCATGACATGCCTGTAATACAGTTTTAACAAGAGCCTCAGTCACTACTAATAGATATCGTGTGATGCCTTTTAAGTAAACTCTTTTATAAAGTGTATCATCATGTAAGACAAACTTTATGGCTGCTCTTTTTTTCTCTGTTGGTGTTTTAGTCTCAGACTTCAATATTTCCAAATATTTACTGCAATATGCATCATTTGTTTGTAATTCTTTGATATCGTGAGGTCCTGTCACAGGTACATCACTTATTGCACATATTGGTATCTCTGATGAATCATCTTCTCCATCAAAGTTAATAGGAATGCGCGATAGACAATCTACATCTTCATGCAATTTGCCGCTATTATAGACAATTTTGAAGTCATACTCTTGTAAACGTAACGCCCATCTCGTTAATCTTCCTGAAGAATCTTTCACTTTCATTAAGTAGCTCAAGGCTTTGTGATCGGGTTTAATAGTAAACTGTCTGCCTTGCAAATAGTGTCGAAGCTTATGCACACTATAAACAATAGCTAAGCATACCTTGTCGCTGACAGAATAATTGCGTTCCGCTTTACTCAGAGTTCTACTCACACAATGCAGTAATACTGGAGTCTTGTCTTCCCATTGAATTAATTCGCTGGCTATGCCGTAACCGCACGCGTCTGTTCTCAGTTCCAATGGAAGATCCGGATTATAATGTCCCAAAACTGGTGCATTAATTAGTCGATTCTTAAGTTCTTTGAACGCTAACTCTTGAGATGCTCCCCAAATGTATGGTACGTCTTTTAGTGTTAACATATTCAATGGCTCGGCCAACTTTGCATAATTGTATATAAATCTTCTGAAGAATGTACACAAACCCAAAAATGATTTCACTTCAGTGACATTTGTCGGTTGTTTTATCGATTGGACTGGAGCTATAGGCTCTTGATCGGGTCTAATACCTTTTCCAGGCTGAGCCACTGCTGCTGCCGATACTATAGCGATAATATCTCTATCTCGTGCGCTAAGTGCTGCTTGTTGTGGTTGTTGTGGTTGTTGTTGCGCCGCAGCTGCTAACTGTTGTCTTAGCCTTGCTATATCAACATTTGCTGCGATTAATGCCGCATCGTGATCTGGTGCCGCTCTTCGACCCACAGATCTGCTTCAGGTGCCGCTCGCCATAACGCTATTGACTTTTTAACTGAAAAAATCTCTCGTTCTTAAGGAAATCTAAAAAGAAATCCTTCCGAAGGCTCGCCAAATGTAGACTAAATTAAACTTAAATTAAGGAAAAGATGCTTCGCATACAAAACAATTCCCGATTAGATTGCGTTTCGGGTAGATTTGATAAACTAAAGCAAAATAATTAACACTGCGTTAATAATATACATTTTCTTTATTTCAAAAACGTTAAACGACAATATAAAAATAGTCAACTGTTCACATTGAATTCAAAAACAGTAAATTAAAACAAGTGATCACATCAAAGTCAAGATCACTAATCCTCTATCGTATCACAGATACATACGTATATATATAATATCAAAAGAGTGGAAAGTTCCAGAAAGGAGCCTCAGAACAATACATTAAAACTAAGTGCTAAAAGCATTCGCAGAAAAGGGTGAAATACAATACAGAGCTTAACGCAAATTAATTAAAGTAAACAATAAACATTCTGTGCTCTAAGCATTAAAACGGATATAAAATATGGGTCACTTGACATACAATGAATAGAAAAATTTATACTAATAGTGCCCAAAATAATGAGTAGACAAAAATAGAGCTCTCAGCACAACACTAGTTTAAAGATTATGAGTTACACCTAAATGTTAATATCTGCCGTTAAATATATCACTACTCTATTAAAGTAGTTATGCATTATGTAATGAAAATAATATTCTAAATGAAATTAATAATAAAAATAATGTTATATTGTTTAAATTAAAATATATATACAACTTATAATAATATTTTGCATAAAATAAAATTTTATATAATAATAAAAAATAGTTGTAACAATACTTTATGTGTGAATAATTTTAATTCTACTCAAAATCATATAATCTCTGAGAGAGAACTGCGACACTTTTATCACTAATCAAATGATGGCTGCAGCAGAAGTCGAAGAAGACATACGAGATTTGCCGCAAAGCAATGCAATTGTGAACAATGTGTATAAGAGTCGTGGGTTTCGAGTCAAACAAAACAGAATCAGATATCATGTGAGAGATATTTCTCGCGAATCCATTATTACACGAAAGATAATCCAGACGTTTGTGATTTTTATTACAGAATGACTAGAGTTCTGTTTATGGGAGGAATCCCTACTGTCGGTGGCATTGCGGGGGTTTCTATAGATAAAGGTCGGCAACAATGGCGATACAATATATTGTTGTAAAAACTAAGTGCTAACAATTTAAT
>JAQIVF010002232.1:0-11549 GCA_034698365.1 Steganacarus magnus | reverse complement strand
ATTGAAAAAGGAAAACAAATATTTCCAAAAAAGAGCAAATCTTTTGAAGATTCAACTTAATATTTTGAAAGCGCTTCGTGAAAAACACCAATATGAATGTCATTCTGACAATTATAATCATAGAACTGATAGAAAAATTTGAATATAAGTTCTGGTATTTGATATCGTCTTGTGTGTAAAAGTTATGTGTGCTTCAATAAAGATAACTTTTTTGTCTCAATATCGGGTGTCATTATTTTTAATCATACATTTTCTCTGTGCTGCAAAATAATTTTAATCTGTATATATATATATATACAAATTCCTGGAAATCGAAAACTACAAGCAAAAAAAAATTAAATTAAGTGAGACGTGAGACGTTATACACTCAGTAGATTCTTAAAATTTTATATATAGGTTAAAATTTTTATTAATTGAGAGATGAGAGCGAGCACTCAGTAGATTCTAAAAATTTTATGCATCGGTTTAAATCTGTTCGGATGTGAAGCGAAAACATAATCAAACAAATAAACTTCAAATTAATTACCTTTAAAATAAACGGCATTAACAATAACCAATCAATAGGTGGCACGTGATAGCGGTGCTTACAATAGTGACGGCATTTTATTGTTAGTCTTATCTGCGACCCATTCATTAATTGTTTTGATTGCATTTTCACCATTTTTAGCAAAATCCACTTCTTGTATGCTTACGTCGTAATAGGTTTTCAACAGCTTTCTATAACTGTTCAGTATTTCGTAATCATTTTGCGGCATAACTCTGTTCGCAACATTCAACACATATTGACTGTGATTCGCATCACGTATTTGTTGCAATAAATTGTTGTACGCGTTGTGTGCCTCACTGTCAGCGATGTTATACGCATTATAGCCCAACAATTGTCTCAATTCGACATTCGTTTCTCTTTTCTCTCCGAAATGTACCATTACCTGCAAATTTAACAAATAATTATTATAAAAGAAAAATAGCTTATTTGAATAAAAGTTATCGCTAGTTTTTATTTAGTATTATATTTAATGTCGTATTCGTCAAACAAAAAATAATATCTCAACTAAATAGTACTAAAATTTCTCAAATAACAATTTTGCGTAAAAAAATTTTTTAAGTAAATATAAACAGTCATTTCACTCACTCTTAACCCAAAGCAGTAGTGAATGTGATGTGATGGCGGAGATATTATGTGATTGTCTTTCAACGCATTCAATGTGTGATCGCACTCAAAACTCATTGCTGGCCTATGAATGTGGATGCTGTTCGCCAAATAAGTGACAGCATTTTTTATTATAAAAAGTAAATATAATGTATTAAATTATTAATGCATTTAGAAATGTTTGCACATTCAAATTTAATTATCTAATAAATAATAATAATATATAGAGTAAATTGTGTTCATTATGTAAAGTTTACATTGTAAACGTCTCGCACTGTATTTCACTGAATATAATAACCAGAATATCGATCTTCACTGAGACTGCGTTTTGATAATAAAGAGAAAGAGAGAGAGAAATACAGAATTCTACGTCACATAACGCAAACGCGCGCAGCATTGCAATAACGGGTACGTAATACATAAAACACTGAGTCTGCTTAATGTTATCAGATCAACGCTCGACTGAGAGAATAGCGCTGTTCTGTCGCGCGTTATAGTGATCAATACTAATCAATACTAATAACACTAAATATAACTATTAATAAAATAATGCATTCCTACGTTAACAGTGTTTGTTTCTAACAGTGAAACAGTTACTATTACGCGATTCACGCTTCATTCCGTGAATTGTTATTGTTGTTGTTGTGCGCAAATGTTTGATTTATTAGTAATTTACTGAAATGTGTGACACAATAAGGGGAAAATTGATTACTAGTTATGTATGATGGCATCGCATACTGTTTCTCGATATTCTTCGTAGACATTATAGAATATCCATTAGAAATTGAGATGTCATACAAGCCAAGCAAATAGTGATCAAATGATTCATATTTTTGTTTGTAATGACTGCCAAAAAACACTAAAATTGCCAAATTGTAAGAAAACTATGAAAGCTTTGTTAAAAAAATAAATATATATTACATTACTAATAATTTAATATCTATTCGGTTTCTGTAACAGTCAGTCACACACACACTAAAAATAATTGGAATACAGGTATTTATTAAGAATAATAATAGTATAACCAATTAAATTCTCTAACAAAAAACTTAGAACGTTATGTTAAAAGTGGAATCCTCTAGTCTATACAATTAAAAGTTAATTAAAAAATGTTTGCAAAAATTATTGGTTTCATAGTTATTGGTAAAATAATATTCTTAATAGTTATATATATTTAAATATTTGTACAGGTATTTCTAGCGTTCGCTTTAGTGGTCATCTTGAGTGACAGTGCAATGGCTGGCGGACACCATTATAGACACCACGATTTCAGCAAAGTTCACACATGGGTACACAACAATTAATCAATTCTTTATTTTACATAATATATACTTTGACTTTATTTGACACCGTAATGATTAAACACAGATTTTTTGAAATTTTCTTCACAGTATAAAGGATCAGTTCCACACAAGTATCATCACGGAGGTTATGGTGGAGGATATGGCGGTTATGGCGGTGGCTATGGAGGATATGATGGTTTTGGTGGTCCGTTCGGTGGTTTTGGTGGTTACGGTTATGGCCGATAATTAATTGATATGCGATATATTTTGATAAAGAATTCCTGATTCTAACTTCACTTTTACTTAAAATACTTGTAATTATTATGCACACACATAACACTATTTAAATGCAGTAAACTATATTTGATTATTAAAATTATTTTCATTTTTAAAATTTTTTTGCTCTCAATTATTTGGTTTAATTTGATTAAGAATTACTGGTGTTAATACGAATATTGTAATCTAAACTCTTTTATTTGTTACTTAATATAATTTTAATAATTTATCTGTCTTTATAAAAAAAAAGTATAAAATATTAAGAAAAAATTTAAATTTCACGCGAAGTTTACTTACGAACTGTAATAAATATGTAGTTACAAGTTAGACGCTATAAATAGAAAAATGTTTTCTTTTTATATTGGTATATTGGTATGGTTTTCTGGTTATACTTTTAATAACTAGAGATCCAAAATGATAACATTTGGTGCATTTTTTATTTCATAAATTAGAAGCATATACTTGTATTATATGCACGGATTGGATGATTAAGAGCCGTTTTATGCATGTTTATATGTTTATAAATGCTATTTTTAATAAATATGTATAAAATAGAAACAATTATAAATTGTATTCGATTTATGCCTTTAGTGCGTCGGATTACTATTATTTAATCTTGATATAAAATGCCTCGATCTTCAGTTCCAGTAGATGTTAAAAAAATTATCAAACAATTAAAAAAGGAAAACAAATATCTCGAAAAAAATTGCAAATCTTTTGAAGATTCAACTTAATATTTTGAAAGCGCTTCATGAAAAACACCAATATGAATAAATATGTAGTTTCTTTCAAACAGATTCTGACAATTCTAATCATAGAAATGATTGATAAATTTGATTATAAGTTCTGTTATTTGTCTGATTATATTTAAACAGTTTTAACTTCGTTATTTATGGTGTGCATGCCTGTTCCAAGCGTTAGTGAAGCAGCTTAACCTACTCCCTTAAGAGTTATAACTTTACCAAATTTAGACTTATTTAAAAGTCAATCAACACATTTAAAATCGTCAAATCCTGTAAATTTTCGTTGTTTTGTGAACCATCAGATTGGTACCAATTTTATTCTTTTAAACCAACAACACATAAAATATACTACAAATAATTTGATAGTTTTTCAGTGTTTTATTGAAGTATCTTTCGAGTTTGGATCAATTTCATTACCTATAATGCAATAGTGATTTTCTATTTTAGGTGATTATGTCAGTTAATTTAAATAATACTGAGGAGAATGTTATGTACTTTGATAAATTCGAAAACTTTATAACATTCTCTAGAATTCTTTATAGATGTCATCTGAATTTAAAATCAAATGTGAATTTTAGCCACTAAACCTAGATTATAAGTGCGAATGTTTTACAAATGAAAAAAGAATGTTCTATAATACAAAAAATTTAATAGAAATGCAAATGTTGCACGAATAGATTATAACTACAGATCATAATAATCTCGTATTAATGTTAGAAAAAGTGAAAAATGTTAACCAATAAGTAAATTAGAGATGACTCGTATTGAACTTTTTGAGTGGATTGAATTTAAAAACCAAGTAATAAGATTATTTGTCCTTACACCAAACAAAGTTCTTCTTAAAGTAAATTATAAATATGTACCTTGCATGTATGTATTGGTGTGCACTAATGAAAATGAGAACTACATTTACATGACTGTAAAGAAGTTAGAACTTGAAGAATTCATAGCTTTACAGAATGAATATAACCCAAAATTATCTGATTATCTTCAAAAATTATGTCATAATGAGTAATTTAAATTTGAATGGAAAATAGCATCGAGTTATTGAACTAAATAATTGGTCTAACTTTTACCGACAGATTTTAATGGTGTGCTAAAAATGTATAACAGCGCGAGTATGCATAAAAATAAATCGCAATTCTGTATCTAATGAGGTGACAGAAATTGTTCCTGCTAACCTCTTCAAAGACTCATTAATAATTTCTCAATTTATTTTGACACTACCAAAATAAGTGATCAGATTTTAAAGATTCTAGACAATTGCGATTATACAAGTAACCCTAAAGACCTAGAATTTTCTGTCAGTGAAATTTTTGAAATAACTGAGAATATCGAAATATAACCACATGAAATACTAGCTTATAAAGATATTTTGTCACTCGTTAATGAGTGTGACTCTGATTTCAGAATTGATTGACATTAAAAACCAAGCTCTAACACAGCTCCATTCTTAGAAATATTCTTACTATTTTTAGTTGTTTTCTTTTCACTAGTAGTCCATAAGATTTTGTTTCTTGATATTGACCAGTTTCCAATATTACAAATAATACTTTATATGTTTATTTTAACTTTATTATTTGTGATTGTTAACTTATACGTCGACACAATTATGTATTTAAAGTTAGCAAGGTTTTTGCAGATAAAATTAAAAAATCCATAAAATATATGGAAAAATATTTGAATAGATTTGACATAAGATATAATTTCGGATTCAGTAGTCTTAAACTGTATCATATTAGTGATTCCACAGATGTATTTATTGTAGTAAACAGATTTTATTTTGTTTACGTTGTATAAATTTATAACACTCAGGAAGTTTTGAGACTCCATTATTAAAATAAAATAAAATAAAAATATAAATAAATAAATAAATAAAAAATTTTTAAATAAAGATATAAATAACGAAATGCCACACTGGGAAGAAAATTTTATTCCTGTCACAAGCAGATTTTATGATAGCATTGACCGCTGGAAGCAGTGTGGCATTAAATAGTTTATCTTTTATGAATATTCCTAAATTCGAGGGTGAAGTTTCGAATAAAGCCCTGGAATTTCTTAATGATTATGAGATGAATGTTAATTTATTCAAATGGTGCAATTACGATTTCTTTAATAATTTTAAGGCATATACATTGTCAAGCAGCCGCGAATAATTTTAAGTTCATGTTAAACGGCCTATAAATGGCCCTAAAAACTGGAAAGATTTAAAGGATGCGTTTATTTCATACCATTTACCTAAAAATAAAGAGAAATATAATAAACTAAGACTACTAAAAAGAAAACAGAGAAGGATAACTAGACGGAGAGAGGGTTAACCAGTATATAACTAGTAAACGTAACGTGAATTATGAATTTGATCCTAGTTTATCAGAGAAAGAGGTAATGGCTTTTAAATTCGAAGATTTATCTCCTTCATTTCAGTCACAGCTTTATATAAAAGAATTTACAAACCTATCGGAGTTGACTGAAAACGCAGAAAGCATTTTAGACAGGACTTAAACTGAGTTCAAATTATAAGTAAAAAGACAATAATAGTTCAGCACTATACAGTATTAGAAAATAATAGGTTGCTAGCAGAGAATATGAAACAACAGAGTGAACAAATGCATGGTTTGTAGAATCAAATACAGTAATATTCGCGCCCAAATAATCAGAATATCAGACAGAGACGGGAGTTTAATAATAATTTCGCCCCAGAAATTTACCCAATCAAAGACAAGACAGAAACTTTAATTACCAAAATTATTTTGACAATAATTTTAGACGTAATAACATTAACAATAATCAAGGTTATGATAATTTCAGAAGAAAATTTTAATAATTATCCACAAAATAATAATTTTAATAATTACCCACAGAATTTGAACTCTA
The DNA here is from genome assembly GCA_034698365.1 of Steganacarus magnus. Classification (NCBI taxonomy): domain Eukaryota; kingdom Metazoa; phylum Arthropoda; class Arachnida; order Sarcoptiformes; family Steganacaridae; genus Steganacarus; species Steganacarus magnus. Next base: position 5,223 of record JAQIVF010002232.1, on the reverse strand, counting down.
ATAATTATCCTAGGAATACTAACTTTAATAATTTTCCGAGATATACTGTCTTTGCTTTTCTGAAAAGTCATTCCATTAATATAATGGTATTTTTAAAAAATTTAAGGGTTTCAGTACAATATCAATTAATGGAAAAGCTAAAATACCACTTTAAACAATTTTTATTAAACTCGAATAGGCTATATCATTTTTTTCTTCATCTATTAAAAAATTATTAACTGTGTAAGAAATCTAGTTAACAGATTATTAAGCACAAACCTTAACTTCTAAAAAAAGAATCAGTATAATTGGCCAATGACGGACCGGGAGTTGTAATACAAATTGCACCTGGTGCCCATATTTGTGATACTCTTTTTCTCGCCTGAATTACAAACAAATAGTTATTTATTTTCACCCATAATATTTCCTATAGGAAATATATTATAGTAATTTCATATATAGATTATACTCAATAAAATAAAAATTTGTACCAATATAACTGCTAAAAAATAGAGAAATCGCTAGATTTAATGATTTAATTTCTTTATTAAACATTTAAAGAAATAAAACAAATTTAATAGCAACAAAACTTAAACAAAAATGTTAATTTGAAATAAATTTGAAGACATAAAATTCCTGTCGCTCAGAAAAAGACAAAATCGACATTTTATTATTGATTTTATGCGAAGCATTATTTGACCATACATAACGTCATAAAATTCTACGAAATTATATAATTCTATTTTGGGCCTTATATTTGTCGTAGAGTCCTAAACTACACATTATGCACGCATGCGTGATATTCTAAAAACCTACAAATTTTCAACTCTGAAATAGGTTTTTGTAAATTTTTGAGTTTTTGTTTTAAACTTATACAATTTTTTATATTCTTACTATTTTTAGTTGTTTTCTTTTCACTAGTAGTCCATAAGATTTTATTTATTGATATTGACCAGTTTCCAATATTACAAATTATTAAGCACAAACCTTGACTTCTAAAAAAAGCATCAGTATAACTGGCCAATGACGGACCGTGAATTGTAATACGAATTGCTCCTGGTGCCCATATTTGTGATACTCTTCTTCTCGCCTGAATTACAAACAAATAGTTATTTTCACCCATAATATTTCCTATAGGAAATATATTATAGTAATTTCGTATATAGATTATACTCAATAAAATTAAATTTGTACCAATATAACTGCTAAAAAATAGAGAAATCGCTAGATTTAATGCATTAATTTCTTTATTAAACATTTAAATAAGAAATAAAACAAAACTAATAGCAACAAAACAAACAAAAATGATAATTTGAAATAAATTTGAAGACTTAAAATTCCTGTCGCTAAGAATAAGACAAAATCGACATTTTATTATTTATTTTATGCGAAGCATTATTTGACCATACATAACGTCATAAAATTCTACGAATTTTTATAATTCTATTTTGGGCCTAATATTTGTTGTATAGTCCTAAACTACACATATTATGCACGCATGCGCGATATTCTAAAAACCTATAAATTTTCAACTCTGTAATAGTTAGGTTTTTGTAAATCTTTGAGTTTTTGTTTTAAACTTATACAATTTTTTAAAACCAAACGAAGTGAGGAAATGCTTAAAAGTTTTTTATCATTACGTAACAAATAACCCTTTAAAGGATAGGTATTATTAGAAAAATTTTTTAGCTGGATTCTAAAAAGTTATGAAGGAAAAATTGAAAATACCTAAATTATTGTTTAGCAATTTATATAGATAAGACTATAGTTACCAGTATTATGCACTTTAAGTCAAAGGTTACCACACACTCCTCCCATCTATTCTACACTTACAATAGATTTTATTACAAATTGCAAGTATTAATAAAAAATCAAAATGTTAACGTTTATGAATTTTATTAATCTATGAAGCAAACATTTAAAATTAATTTTAAAGAAATTTAATTGTGTTATTGTAAATAAAGTGATTAGAAGTTAGAACCATTAGATTTACTAAACTATAATCTATATAATAAAATAAAACAAAAATCATTAAAAATAGAATAAATTTGTAAACTATGGTTAACATTAACTAACTCTACCTCATCAATTTGTATTATTATTTTGTTACTGTACAAACCCTATAAGCCTGCGCTTTAGTAACTTTATTCACCGAACACATTATGTGTACCGAAAACTTTTATACCATTTGTGATAAGTCTTACTGTTCAACCAAATAAAAACAAAAACTTAAGCAAAAAAATATTTACATAACATTGTTTAATACAATTGACTTGTGATTTGTGTTTTTTGATTTTTACTCCACGAAATAATTAAATTGTTTTTACACCTTTAAAAATGTAAATTCAACTATTATATTAATCTTTAAATATAAACTTTTTTGTTTCACATATTGATTAATGATAGTATGAAAATGCATGACTTTCATCATTAGCTTTAACGTTAAAAATTTTTTTTATTAAACTAGAACATGTTTAAAATTTTATTTGAAAAAAGGTTAAGTCTGGATTACCAAAGTATTCCAAGTAGTTCGATTAATCTATCAACTAGCTATGGTCCCAATACGGCCTTGAAATTTACATATTGGGACACACCATTTCACATCGACAGACCATTTGTTAATCTATTTCAAGAAATAGATATTCTTCAAAGAAATCAAGAAGTATTTTGTCACCTCAAGATTATGAAATGCGCAATCCAATTGAAAATGACCCGTTAACACACTATTTAGGTATAGCTGTGGAATATAATAATAATAGAAATTCTAGTGTAATTAATCCATCCTTAAAAAAATCTCTAGGCGATAAGAGCGGCTCCATTGCGTATTCAAAATTTCTAAACTATGATCAGGAAAACGTTAAGAATGAAATTTTGATGTTTGCAAGAATTTATCTCATTGTCGGTTTTAACATAACACAATTTTAAAACGTTTGGTGTTTTCTGATATTACTGGTTTCAATTATTATGAATTGAATACCGAATTTATTACCGAAACACAAACACGTCCCGGTAACTTTGAAAACACGTCCTTAACGTATTTGACACAAACATTATTAAAAGAAAAATTTATTAACACTTCCGAATGTAAAGCAAAATATTGCGCTTTACTTTGCAACTATCGAATCAATACAGGTCCTGAATATACAAGACTTCTGACAAAAATAAATAAAAAAGAAAGCTGCGAAATATACAAAAAAGATTGATTTTATTTTAAACAGAAATTTTACCGCAGCGCTTTAATCATGCATCTTTAAGCTCGGCAGCTTATATAAAACCCGATGTTCAATGTAAGAAATTTAACTTTTTGTTTGGTCTCAATAAATGTTTAGTAATCATTTTTCTGTCTTTTTATTTCCAACTCGTAAGCCATTACTTTAAGCCTTAAATCGCTTCAATTGATGTTAAAAAGGATCGCTGGCCATCAGCCGACTCTCGGTAGGTCACAATATATAATAATTAGTTGTGCAGCTAATAATAATTTATAAATTACAAACCGTTTTTTTCAATACAACAATTAAAGCCTAAATTTTAAAGTAATAAATGCAATATTTTTACTCGTTCTTTTTCTATATTTTTAAAATTTTATTTTGTAACCTTAAATGCTTTGTGAGATCGATCTAAGCTGTCTTCGCTAAATCTATCGAATTTTAGAGGGTTATTTGCAAGCTATTTTTTGCACTCGAATCCATTTATTAAAAGTAAACCTATATCTATTATGTATTAAATTTTGTTTATGTGTGACGTAGTTCTGACCAGCCTATCAGAACCTTTTACCGCAGTGCACCAGACATGTCTTTCAGTGCACTGCGTCTTGTGTGTAAAAGTGATTTGTGCTTCAATAAAGATAACTTTTTTGTCTCAATATCGGGTGGCATTATTTCTATTTTTAATAATATACTTTCTCTGTGCTGCAAAATAATTTTAATCTGTATATATAAATCCAATAGAAGCTACAATCGTCTGTCTTAACTCGCGGATCGTGTGGTCGTTCGGGGTGTCGGATGCTCACAATATACTAGAAAATTTTAGATTTCTTAGATTCTCAATAGATTCTTAAAATTTTATGCATCGGTTTAAATATGTTCGTTTGTGAAGCGAAAACATAATCAAACAAACAATATTCAAATTAATTACCTTTAAAATAAACGGCATTAACAATAAACAACCATTAGGTTTCACGTGGTAGCGGTGCTCACAATAGTGACGGCATTTTATTGTATGTCTTGTCTTCGACCCATTCTTTACATGTTAACAAAGCATTTTCACTATTTTTTAGCAAAATCCACTTCTTGTATGCTCGCGTCGTAATTGATTTGCAAAAAATTGCTATAATCGGTCAGTATTTCGTAATCATTTTGCGCCATAACTCGATTCGCAACATTCAACACATATTGACTTTGATTCGCATCACGTATTTGTTGCAATAAATTGTTGTACGCGTTGTGTGCCTCACTGTCAGCGATGTTATACGCATTATAGCCCAACAATTGTCTCAATTCGACATTCGTTTCTCTTTTCTCTCCGAAATGTACCATTACCTGCAAATTTAACAAATAATTATTATAAAAGAAAAATAGCTTATTTGAATAAAAGTTATCGCTAGTTTTTATTTAGTATTATATTTAATGTCGTATTCGTCAAACAAAAAAAATAATATCTCAACTAAATAGTACTAAAATTTCTCAAATAACAATTTTGCGTAAAAAATTTTTTTAAAGTAAATATAAACAGTCATTTCACTCACTCTTAACCCAAAGCAGTAGTGATTGTGATGTGATGCCGGAGATATTATGTGATTGCCATTCAACGCATTCCAAACTCATTGCTGGCCTATGAATGTGGATGCTGTTCGCTAAATAAGTGACAACATTTTTTATTATAAAAAGTAAATATAATGTATTAAATTATTGATTCATTTAGAAATGTTTGCACATTAAAAATTTAATTATCTAATAAATAATAATAATATATAGAGTAAAGTTGTGTTCATTATGTAAACGTCTCGCACTGCATTTCACTGAATATAATAACCAGAATATCGATCTTCTCTGAGACTGTGTTTTGATAATAAAGAGAGAGAGAGAGAGAGCGAGCGAGAAATACAGAATTCTACGTCACATCACGCAAACGCGCGCAGCATTGCAATAACGGGTACGTAATACATAAACAAGGAGTAAAATATTCTTTGATCAAAGAGTGTCAAAGAATTTTATTATTCTCAAAGAATTATTCTTTGAGAAAACC
>JAQIVF010002231.1:0-11554 GCA_034698365.1 Steganacarus magnus | reverse complement strand
CTTTAGAATTAATCGGAATTAGAATAGAATCGAAATTATTCTAAATATAAAAATATAAATCGGAATGGAATTTAAATCCATGATAATTGATTGCTGTTCCGATATGTCTGAACCACAAACCGTTTTCATTAATTATGTTCCGGCCATTTTGTTTCGGCTGATAAAAATTTTACAAATAGTGTTGGTAGGCCAATTTGACGTATCAACGCAAACATCTCGTGTTTTAGCTCCTCCCAGTAAACTTGTGGTGATCGATCAACATTCAGAAATTTAAGTTATCTATTCACACAAATTATCAACAAATTCGTTTTTTGAAAGTTGACCCGCGGTAATATGCTTATTTTTTCCGCGATTTTCTAAGATGTATATTTAACTGGTTTAAGAACATTTAAATTTGTCGCTTTTTATACATTAAAAATATTTTTTTCGGTCTTGCAGCATCTTTTGTCTTTTTACCGTAACTCCCATTGACAAATATCCACAAATGATTCTTTTGTAGCCCGCAATACACTTAAGGGAACGATAATTCTTCTACTTGTTTGTCCCGAAACATCGATATTGGAGTGTTCCCCTCACCGGGGGCAAATTCTATTGCAGTACACTGATGGTGCCACAGTGTAGAAGTATCGATAGCATTATCGGGTTGATCCACTTCAAACCACTCATATTCGGTTGTTATCACGTGTGTCTATGTCATCTCTTTTATCTTCTTAGAGTATAGCGAATTCCTCTACATCATTACATGTTGTGATATCCATTCATTTGATATTTGTATATTTTCCTCCTGATATAGTGTAGTAGTTACTAAATAATTTTTTATTCATCTAATCTAATTTCATAAATTGTTTTTATTTTTTAAGAGTCTTACAAAAAATTAATTGTGAAATTAGCTATTAACTACGGCGATATAATGACAAATAATAAATTATTTCTAATATAATAAATTTCGAACTTGAATAGTTTAAAAAACTGTTAAAATATCGAAATAGAAAGAGAAAGAAATGATGTTCATCTCGATCACCAGTTCAACGTGTACAGTGTTGAAAACAATGCATTTTATAGCCTCTGTGAAGGTGTTATATTTACTTTTGAAAGTAAAATCTAAAGTTAAACAAGATCGAATCTGTCGTAATATCTGACTTCTTATTTAAATTTTTGTTAGATATATGGATGTCATTTATTCACTAAGATTTATTTTGTCACTTTCTCACTACTTTCTCACGCTCCCTTCTTACTATAAATTAAATTTTAATCTTATGACTTTTAAGTTCAAAATAAGATTTTAATTAATTTCTTTAAATTTTTAAATGTAAATTCCGTTAATGTCCAGTTAATATACAATAGCCAAATGCAGCACATGCCGCTTTTCCTATTGCTATAATGTGGGATTTATACAATATTTTATCCAAATTTTAAAATACTATTGATAAAGACCATTCAAAAAATTGGCCCTGCCACTAACAAAAAATTATACAGTGGCCATTCCAATAACAAAATATAAACAGTAGCACTATAAAAAGGGATTTATACTATATTACCGACCAAATTGGCCTTGCAACATGCAAAATATATAATGGCCCTGCCATTTATAATGGCACCTGTGACCTTTTTCACTAAAAAACCTCCTAATTTGATAATTTTTTACCAAAAGCCTCCTATCAGGGTTACGACACACAGATGCACGGAAAATCCCAAATCCATATATCTGAAAATTTTCTATCGAAATAAGATAAAAAACTTAAACAGAGGCCCTGCCACTCATAACAGGATCTATACTATATTACCGCCAAAAGTGGAGACACAGACAGACGCACGCACAGACAATCCCAAATACATAAGTCTGACAATTTTCTATCGAAGACAGATAAAAATTATTAATATCTTAGTTTGTATTTAGAAATACTAATCTTTCTAAATTAATAACTTTAACATGACTAACAATTAGTGTTGTTGATTTTGAATTTATAGTTTTACTTTATTTTGATTTTATTTTCGTTTAAAATTTAAATTTGATTTTCTTTTACTTTTGCTTTTTAATTTAATTTCATTTTTAATTGTATTTTACTTTTGCTTGCAACATTTATTTTCATATTAATTATTTTTACTTTTACTTCTGCTTCTGCTTTTTCTTTTGCATTAAATTTTACAAAAGTAATTTTACTTTTATTTATTTAATTTTGCTTTTGGATATAAAATTCTTTTAAAAAGTTTTACTTTTAAATTATTTTGCAAATCTGTATTTTAATTGTATTTTGCATAAAAATTACAAGGGTTTCAATATCTCAGGAATTAAATGATAAAATTTTCTAATATTAGTCAAGAGTTAAACGGGTCTCAAAAACTCATCTGATTTAAACAAAAAATTACCTTAAAAGTTGAGTTAGTGACAAATTGAATATTGAATTTTCCGGCAAACAGTATTACAGTCAAAGAATGTAATGCGTTTCTATGAAAAAAATTTTTACAAAACATTATTTTAAGTATATAAAAGTTTTCTAATTCTTACGTTTAGTTCAAAACTTTAAGTTAAATTTGATAATTTAGTCTTCCTTTCCGACTTCCCTTCCGACTTCCCATCCGACTTCCCTTCCGACTTCCCTTCCGACTTCCCTTCCGACTTCCCTACCTACATCCCTTCCGACTTTCTTTCCGACTTCCCTACCTACATGCCTACCGATTTCCCTACCGACTTCCCTACCGAAGTAGCATTTTCAAATATTTAAATGTTTTATTAGTTACATTTAGAAATATTTTTAATATATTTTTAAATATATTTTGATGATTTTTAGAAAGCAGTAAAAGAATAATTTATTATTTTTTTATAATTCTTAGGAATAAAATTAAAAAATCTTATTAAGATTTTGTTTAAAACTCTTTATAAAAATATTCTTATTAAAGGAGTGTTTTATGAAAATACCAAAAGAATTAATGCTTTAGAATTATTGTTATTTTTTAAAAATACTGAAATAATTCGTAAATGAGTAATTTAAAATACTTATTTAATATTTAATATAACTTTAAAATACTAATAATTATTTAATTTGTTTTTTATCAAAATAACATTTTCATTGTTAAAACCAAAACTATTTTAAAAATATTTTATTGAAAACAGTAATATAAACTATTTTAAGTGTTTTCTATATCTTGTAATTAAAATAAATTTAAGTAAAAGTGCAGTTATAAATTTTAAATTTTATTATACTTTTTTAAGTAAATTTTTTACATAACAAACTATCTTTTATAAACATAGATAATGCATTCATAAAAACAAATTTATGTAAAGCATAGATTTTTTTGCATCAAAGATAGCGATTTTTATATATTTTTATATTTTAGTATTAAAATGTTAATATCTTTCATTAGGAATTACATATTAACAATGCTAACCACTTGTATTTAAAGTTAAATCATTTTTAGTTAAATAATGCTTAACATAAAAATTCTGTGTAATATAAAAAAGCCGACTCTAAAATGGTTTCAATAAAAAATAAGATTGAATTGATTGATAAGAAAAATGAAAACTAAAAATTGAATCTCCTTTGAAACTCTTTTTTAACAGTTTCTAAGTAATGTAATAAAGCAATTTTGATTTGAATAAACCAATTTTGATTTGATTAAAGCATTTTATATTTAAAATTTATTTAAGATTATATAGATTGTTTTTTAATCCACTACACAAATCTTCAAGAGAATAGAATTTAATTATAAAATAAAATTAAATTAAAAGTTTCATTAAACATTAAACATATTTATTTATTTAAATTAACAAAGAAATTAAATTGAAAAAAACATAATAAATGAAATGAGTTTCAATTTTCAAAACTAAAATTAAAAGTTTATTAAATTTATCATGAACTTTTTTTAAAATAAAAATCTATCAACTCGAAATTTAAATTTAATCAACTCTTAAAACTTTGTTTTAATTTATTAAGAAATAATTGGTTAATTTAATAAAACAAATATATATATTAAATAAAAAGTATAAAATTATTTCACAAAATTTTTTATAATTAATAAATAGTATATTCAGTAACAAACAAATTTGAAAAAAAATTTAAACTTACACATTTAGTTAAAATTTTTGCATATGCTACTTCGGAAGGGAAGTGGGAAGGGAAGTCGAAAGGGAAGTCGGTAGGGAAGTGGGAAGGGAAGTGGGAAGGGATGTCGGAAGGGAAGTCGGAAGGGAAGTCGGAAGGGAAGTCGGAAGGGAAGTCGGAAGGGAAGTCAGAAGGGAAGTCGGAAGGGAAGTCGGAAGGGAAGTCGGAAGGGAAGTCGGAAGGGAAGTCGGAAGGGAAGTCGGAAGGGAGGTCGGAAGGGAGGTCGGAAGGGAGGTCGGAAGGGAAGTCGGAAGGGAAGTCGTGAACTTTTTGGGCCACCGTAGAAAGCCTTTGCAATTGCATCATGCGGTGGCCCAAAAGTGTCACTACTTACTTCACACTTATTTCACACTTATTTCACACTTACTTCACACTTGCTTCACACATGTTTCACACTTACTTCACACTTACTTCACACTTACTTCACACTTACTTCACACTTACTTCACACTTACTTCACACTTACATCACACTTACTTCACACTTACTTCACACTTACTTCACACTTCACACTTACTTCACACTTACTTCACACTTCACATTATATTAAACAATATTTTAATCAATATAAATGAGTTTTTTTTCATCTTTTGTGAAATACTCTATAGAAATATTAATAAAAATCCATTTAATTTTCAATTTTAAATAAATTTCATTAAGTAATATATTTTTTACATTTGTATTTTTACTTTTCTTTTATTTTGAAATATTCAGGCAAAAAATTTAATTTGTTAAAATTAAATAATTTAAATAACTTCAAATTTAAATTACTTAAAAGTTCAATTCTCATTACCAAAAAAGTTTTTATATAAATTAAATTGAATTAAAATTATCACAATTAATATAATTTCGATTAAATTTCGATTAAATTACGATTTTATTTCGATAAAATACAAAAGCGAATTACTGCGAATTTGAAAAAAAAACTTAAATACAAGCTAAATAAGAGAAGTTAAAATATCAGATGATAGCGATAGTCAATTTAATTTTAAAAGTTACAAGTTAAAGAACACTATAAGAAAAATACAATATTTTTATACATTGGGAACTAAAAATATATCGGGATTGGTTTCTGTAGCCAAGTATATTAACTTTAATTTTCTATGTATAATTAATGATTTATTTATAAATAAATTTAAAACTAATGAATAAAAGGTATATATTGAATTTATTAATAATATTTGTGTAATTTATAAGGTTAAAGTTTACGTATATTTAAAACTTTTTAATCGTTTTAATTGTTTTAATATTACACAAAAATATTTTAACAATCTAATCAAAATATTTTTTTAATTGTTTATAAAACATTTGAATATTTCTTAATATTTTATATTATAAATTGTAAAAAGGGAGCGAGCGAACGTAGTGAGCAAGTGACCAATAAATTCATATTTAATATAACATCTTCATAACTAAAATTTAAAATAGGAATTCAGATATTTTAACCGTTACTATCTTGAAAATATTTGTGAAAAAAATTATAATGGAAGCAATTATGATGGAAGTAATTATGATGGGAGAAAAGGAAGAAATTTATAACGGAAATTATAATGAAAGTAATTTTATAACTGAAGACCCTTTTCGGCTTCCGTACAAAACCATTATATTTAATTCAACATATTTAAAATTAAACTTAATTTCATTTATTTAATTTTACTACAGTTTAAGATATAGCAAACATGTTATGAATTTTGATTTTTAAAATAAAATTTTAAGCGAAAACAAAAATTTTTATTAGATTTTATTTTATAGAAAATTGAAATATATTAAATACTATAATAAAAATAAAGTAAAGTATAATATATTACTAAAAGTGTTAATATTTATCTTTAGCTTTATAGAAATCGAAGATCAATCGAAATAAAACTAAAATTTTTATATGTAATATAAAAATGAAAATTTATATTAAATTATCATCGAGACAATAAACTAGTGTAAATATTTTTTAAAGAAAATGAAAAAAACTGAAATATTTTTTATTTCTCAAAAAAGAAAATAAAAATAAATTAAAGAAGAAAAGTAATATAAAATGAAATTTAAAATTTATTTAAGAAGTATTAGAAAGAGAAAAGACAAAATTATATAAATTCAAGTCATAAAAAGAAAATGTCGATAAAATGCGCAAAATAAAATTTAAAATAAATATTTGAACAATTTTTGTCTTTTTCTTTTTCTAAAGGCAAGAAAAATAAAAGAAAAGAAAATTAAAAGCAATATAAAGAAAATGAAAAAAATTCAAAAAATAGAAAATTATACAACACTAGATTAAAGTTATAATTAACTTATTAAGGTTATAATTAAGTAACTTCTATTATGTTAATAGGAAAATTTTATTAATTAAACAAAATCTAATAAAGTCTGGTAAACATTAAACACAAATAATATTATCATACTTTTGTCAAACACTTAATTTTAAATCAATACCATGAAAATCTAATTTTTGCATTGTTATTTAATATAAAATTCTCCGATATTAAATCATCCTATTTTCTTAAATTATTTTTTTCAAATCAATTTTTTGTTAAACACGTTAAAATATGCAAATGATATAAATTTTTCATTTGATAATTAGCATTTTAAAAAATAAGTTTTCGATCAACATTATTTTCCCCAATATTCAATAGTAATAATAGCTTATACACTTAAGAATTAACATTATATAATTACTATTACAGTTTTAATTCAAATTATTAAAGAAGAAAATTAAAAAAGAAAATATCTACCAAAAGGGTAAAACTTTTTATTTTAAATTAACTTTGCTTTTCCGAAAACGTTAAGAAATTGGAAATAATGAGAATAATTTTTGAGGATTAAGAACTAATGTTGAAAAATTTTAAATTATTAAATTAAATTTTAAAATAAAAACAAGATCGATCCGGCTATAATATCTCACTTCGAATTAAACATTTTATATATATTAATGTTATTTTGGTCTCTTGCTTACTATGTTTATTCGCTAATCTATTGCTCTATTTTAGTTATCTTATCCAATTACTCTTTAAAAATGAATATTATTAATTTCTGAATATTAAAATATAAAGGATTTAGATATAAAAGGCGTTTCTATTGACGAAAGAGATTATACTTAAATTTTATTATTTAAATGTTTTAGCAAAATGGAAAGAAATAAATCAATGCAAAATTATTTTCACCTAACAATAAAATTCTAAAAAAATATTTTGAATTAAAAATCGTTATATTAAATTTAAAATTTTAAAACAGTAAAGATAAAATAAAATAAAAATTTTATTTGTGATTTAAAATATGCATTTATTACTTGGTGGGTTAGATTTGTTTTAATTTTTAAATAAATAATTGTAAAGAAACGAATTAAATGAATTAAGTTAAAAAATAGGGTTGTTTTTTAGTTTTATTTTGATTTTAAAATATATATAACTCACCACTTTAATCCAAATTCAATTATATATTTGATGGTGGTTTATTTTTTAAAAACTTTACCCAAATCCCCATAGGAAGCGCCGCAATTTCCAAAAATCATCCCTAATTGCACTATTATCTGAGTTAAATGATATAGGTGTTATTGGGGTAGAAGTCTCAGCGTCGGAGCCTATATGTTTCTTCACAGGCAAATTTTGATATTTATAATATTTTTTTAATAGTATATGTTTTTACTATTGGCTTTATAAAATTATCGCGTAAGTGGTCATTGCGCATGTGGACAATAAATTAAGCCACTTTGTCCAGCATTTAATTTTCCCGTTTGAAACATTTTCAAACAATTTTCTAAGTGATTTTTTATAACGGATTTATTAACGTATATATCATTTACAACATTGCATTCAAAGACAACACTTTTGTTTTAAACAAAAATATAAAAAATTCATTTTATTTTCTAAAAAAATACATATGATTTCATAACATTTTATTAAAAAAAACCTTTAGTTTATATAATCAAATTTTAGCAATTGAAAAAATTAGTTAAATAAATCACATGATAAAAAGCTTAAAAAACCATTTATCTGACTGCTAGAGCCAGCTTAAGACATATCTGTGAGTCGCTGAATATCAATGGTTTGCTTACACAGACACTTTGCTAGGCTTATCTTAAAAGTTTTTAATAATCGTTACGTTTGCGTATTAATACTCATAAAAATTTTAAAACGTGTCAACTAAACAGAATATAAATTTAACTCAAAGTTCATAGTATTAAGAATAGCTTGGAAGTTGCAGGCAACTTTGACTTAAGAGGGCTGTGGGCACACAGTAGGAAAGATGTACGGACGGACAGTGTCAAATCCATAAGCTCTACTTTTTAAAAAAAAATTAGGTATAAATAAATATTAATAATTTTATTTAGATTTATTCTGACATATAAATACCCAAAAATAAATATCAATGATAAAATTAAGTTAAAGGAATTCTAAAAATGAAATACCTGTAAGAAAATCCAAAGAATATGATATCTCAATAACTATAATTTTATAATTTTTTACGAAGCTTAAAATCATTGCTAAAATTACTTGTTTGAATTTTGAAAAATTAAATTGATATAAAAAAATTTCAAGGAAAATATTTAAAAATAATTGAAACTAGTGTGTCGCATTTTAAAAGCGAAAGTAAAAGTGAAATTATTTTTGATTTTCAATTTCACTTAAGCGAAATAAAAATATCTTTAAAAAGTCAAGCGAAAGGACTTTAAATTTCACTTTTGCTTTCACTTTCAATTTAGCTTTTTTCAAAAAAACAGTAAAAGCGAAAGTTAAGCAAAAGGGAAATTAAATTGTAAGAATTTTAATAAGAGAAAGCGAAAAAATGTATTTAAATAGTGAAATAAAAATCAAAATATAATCAAAATGAAAAATTTTGATAAAAATCAAAATAATAATAATTTGCTCTAAAATTTAATTTTTATTTTGATTTTTGTAATGAAAATCAAAATTAAAAATCAAATGCTTCGATATCGATCTAAAAGCAATTTTTATAAATATAGCCACTAAAAATTCTCAAATAAAATCCTTTTCGTTCTTACCATTTAAGTATAATTAAAAAGTTAAATTATATTAATTATTATTTGAATTAATATCAAAATTAATAGACTATTTAAATTATAATAAAACTTAACAATACTTGAAAAAATAAATCATCAAAATTAAAAAAACTAAACTATTGAAATTCATATATAATGAAATAAAAAATAAAATAAAAAAAATTATTATTATCTGATTTATATAAATCTTTATAATAAAATTTACAAAATTTAAAATAATAAAATTAATAAAATTAAAAGAAGCAATACTTTTAATATTTATACACAATCAAGTTATAATTATAAAAGTAACATTCAAAAAACCATCAAAAACTTAATAACAAAATTTATAACAAAAATTTGCAATTTTATAAACTATGATTTTATACAGTTCTTCCTATTTAAAATATTATGATTTTTAAGTTTGTTATTAAACTGTAATGTTAATATTAATATGTAAATATAAAATTGCTGCATTATCACATTGGTTTTAAATTGACAGCAATAAATATTTTTTATATGCAGCTTAATAGAAAATTTTGTTATAAAACAATTATTAAATGAATTTAAAAAAAATGCAATTGAAATGCGATTTAAATTAATATAGAGAAAATCGAAATAGAAATTTAATCTAAATTAAAAATTGATTTTGGAAACACTAATTTTAATTAGTGTTTTGTCGTTTTTTAAAAGCGAAATTAAAAGTAAAATTATTTTTGATTTTCAATTTCGCTCAAGTGATTGCGAAATACAAGCGAAATTTTAAAAATTTTGAAAAGCCAAGCAAAATACTACTGAATTTAAAATGACTTTAAATTTAATTTTGCTTTCCCTTTCAATTTCGATTTTTTTTTAAAAACAGAAAAAGGGAAATTAAAAAGTGAAAGTTAAGCAAAAGCGAAATTAAATTGTAAGTAAAAGCGAAAGCGAAATACAAGTGAAATCAAATTTTAAATTAAAAGTAAATGAAATTAAAAAAGTAGAAGTTCCACAACACTAGTTTTAATTAACGTTATTTTGACTAGTGTTGAAAACTTTTATTTTTTTCTTTTTCTTTTTCTTTTTGTCCTTGAATTCAATTTTTTTTGGTCTTTTTTTCTCTTTTATTTCCTTTTATTTCCTTTTCTTTCCTTTTCTTCTTTTCTCTTAAAAAATATATTTAACACTACATACAACTTAATAAAATTGCTTTTAAATATTCATAGGTCCGAATTAGTGTTTTTATTAAAAATTACTCTCTTTCTCTCTCTCTCTCTTTCTCTTTTCCATTTGAATCAAGCTATCTTTTCAATCTGTCAAAATAAATGAATACTGCGTTCTAAAAGTTTAAAAATGTTTTTAAAGCTATATTATATTGAATTAGCTACATTAAAGCTAATAAATGTTAGCCAGTAATAATTCTTATTTTTCTCAATAGAATTAATTCTATAATAATTCTTCTAATTTTGTCGTGATATATTCCTTAAATTATAATAGTGAATAATGTATTATTCTTTTATTTCACTTATTATATTAAAAATTAGATCTCTAACGGTCTGTCTGTCTGTATTTCTCCCTCTCCCTCCATCCCTCCCTCTATCTCTCTTTCTCTCTCTATCTTACTCACTCTGTAATATTTTATTATAATTTAAGGCTAATATCACGTCAAAAAACAGAAGAATAATTATAGAATTAATTCTATTGATAATAATAAAAATCATTACTCGCGAACATTTAATAGCTTTAAGGTAGCTAATTCTATCCAATTTACCTTTATAAACATGTTTTACTCTTTTAAATCTCAGTATTAATTCATTTTGACAGATTAAAAATAAAACAAGAAATTTAATAGGAAAAGAAGGGGTAATTTTGTAAATATCTTTTAACCTATAAAACTTAAGTTTTTTAATCAAAAATTCTTATCATTTATTGAATAATTTTTAAAATATTGAAAAGTGATGTACAAAGCTATAGCGACTTTCGCTCGAAGCAGAGCGCGAACGCTTATTGTAAATAAATATAGAAATATTATTGCACATGTTTATGACATCACTTAAAAAAACAATTGAAAAATTTTATTTAAAGTTTAAGTATATAAACAAAATTAATTATATTAACGAATTTGATGCTCGCTTACGTTAAATGCACGAGTGTGTGCTAAATGTGAGCTCCGAGCGTGAGAATCAAGTAGTGTTTTTTCCATTTTATTATTTACATTTCACTTGCATTCCGATTTCTATTTCTATTTTTCAAGTTATTCCTTTTTGAATTGCATTTCGATTACAATTTTCACTAATAACATACTTTAATTTAAATTTCTATTTTTTTACAAAATTTTAAATTAATCGTTTTCACATGAATTAAGACAATATATCACTTATTCTTTAAAAGTTTGAATCTTACTTATATACTGACAAAGAAAAAGTATTTCAAACACTATTGAAATTTTAAAAAACCTAATAAACATAATGTTAAAGTTGGGTTATTA
>JAQIVF010002230.1:0-11556 GCA_034698365.1 Steganacarus magnus | reverse complement strand
CAACCACTATATACTGTGGGACTTACTTTTCCACATTGATTAAGATATTAAGGAGGTGTACTTGAAGAGTTAGAATGTTAATTTTAACTTGAGGTCAGCGATGAAATACCTTTAAGTTAGAAAATTATTTATTATCTTTGACTACAATCGTAGGTATTATTAAAGGCACAATCGCTGCGCTTCCATACAAAACTTAATTCGTGACAAAATAAATTGAATTTATAATTGCGGTCATTATTTGTGAAGACAAAAATAAAGCTCATATATTAAGAAAAAAATGTTGTTATAAGTTGCATATACTGTTATATAAACTTGACACTCTTGTGGTAACAATAAAGTTTAGCGATAACCTGAAAAAAACGCGCAATTTTTTATCTGTTCGTTACGCAAATAACCAATTTTGATGTCAATTGCAGCCATAACTCACTGGCAAAAAAGCAGGTCTTACGCGAGATATTAGAAAGTGAGTTACAGTTAGCATAATGTATAATACAATTACTTGTCATCAAAGTCATGGAACATTGAATATTCATATTTATATGAACACACCATTTGGTTGTTCATTGTTTTACTCCTACATCAGACATACACACTTTTAATGCCTTATATAATAATAATAATAACGATAACAATAAACCGCTTTCTCTATTTAAGAAATTGTAGTATTATTCTAGCGTGGGTGCATTTCGAGGACACTTTTTACATTTAGGTCACAAGAATAGCGTTAATATACATCTTTTTTAGATACATTGAACAAGATTTTGATTATAAAGATATATATGTATATATGAACATATGCAGCAGCATATAACGTTATACGCATACACAGCGCTACCCTTATTTTTTGTTGCAGTAATACCAAGGATTGATCGTTTATTACTGCAACAAAATTCCCACCTCCCGTTCATTTATTGCAGTCACTGAGGAGTAAAGCAAAATCTGATCTTGAATCTGGAATTGCAATCATCGCATCTTTTTTACCATAAATACAACCTTGGGTTTTACTGTTTTTGTTGTTGTTAACTCTTAATGCTTTTCAAATGTTTTGCTTTCATTTTGCGCATTAAACCATATTTTTTGTGCAGAGAACTGCCTTTTAATATGCATTACGTTTACCAAAACTTACGTTTCGTAAGAAAAAAAACTTGAAAGGCATAAAAAATATATATCATATGATTAAGTCGAGATTATGGTCGAAAAGAAAATCAGAACATGTTCTAAATTTTTGCGAAGATGCTTCAGTGCGATATTAACCGACGAATACATTCATCGATCATAAGTTACCCGTAAACTGACAGAAAACCTATTGAGATTAATAGACAGTATTTACATATTTGCGAAGATATGTTTGCTATCATATTTTCTTCGCCATACAATTCAAATACAAATACAAATATATGGACCAATAAACAAATCAATTTTTATTACAATTTAACTATCATTTGTATTCAGTTAGAATAAAAGAGTTTCTAAACTATTCTATTTTATATGCAATAAGATTTTTCGCTTAAAGTTGCTTGAATTTATTTATTTATTTTTTTACTTAAATAAGTAATTAAAAAACGATTTCTTCTTCGCACAAATAAGTTTACGTCATTCAAAAGCCATGAATTAATAATGACTCAGAAAATGATGATTTCTCGCATAAAATTAATGATAAACACCAAAACAGTAAAAACATCGCTGCGAGCTCAAGCTAATATAAACTTCACTTAAGATTATTGATCTGATTCAACTTATCACCAGTGTTTCACTTTTACTTTGAATTTAAAACTTTTTAACTAACCTAACAGTTTTAGGGGTAATAAATAAGTGAATAGAATTTAAATATGCGGTTGAACTTGAATGGAAGATTTTGCCGCTTTTAATATTAAAATAATACTCTCTAAACTTGAGCTTAAAAACTCGTAACTTCTCAAAACTCAATCACGGATATAAAATTTATGGACATCACTAATACAATACAGAAAAAAAACCGTAATGCAATGCTGTACCTAATAAATAATATCTGATAATCAACGATAATGAATCATATCCTATACACTTCACTATTCATATTTGCTAACTGAATCCGTTCCCTATTTACTAACGAAAACTTACTCTGAATTTGAAAAAAAATAAAAGTAAAGATTTATTCCAAACCAGGCATTAGATTACGGAATATAAATATTTTAATAATTAGATAACAGCGAAAAAATAGCTGATGATATTCTTTTCTTAACAAAAAACGAGATAAGGTTTGATAACAATATTTATCGAAGATTTATATAAATGGTTTAATTAGATAATGTCACGATAAAAAATATTTTTCTGTTTTAGAATTAAAAAAAACTCTACTTTTTTCTATTTCCATTTCTTTTCTGGTAACTGATTAATAATTACAGAAAAAATTAAACGACTAAAACAAAAAAAAACAATTAAAACTTTACAGTGAAAAACAGAGGAGAAAAAACCACTTTTATAATACTACAAAAATAATAATAATAATAAATAATAATAATGCTTTTTTATTTAACCGCATTTAACTGTTAATTTAATTTTGGAATTATTGCCTCATAACGTGTAGGCGAAAGTTTTTTTCTCTCTGCCATTAACTGTTTTGGAGTTAGAAAAAATTTTAATGAATATTTTCTGCTGATGTGATCTATGATTGTTGTGTAAAATATATATATATAAAAAAAATGTGAATTGCCTGAGAGCACAATCGTAACCCAATTCTAGTTCCAGTTACGCATAAAAAAATGAAACCATGTAAAACTTCTTCCCCAAAAGAAGATACGATATGCGCAATACTGTTGAATAAGATAAAAATGCTAGCTATGCTGTGTGTGTGCGTGTAAATAGTATAAGCGATATTTCCTATACAGTAGTACCCATTTATGCATACTATTTTAAAAATCTATAATTAAACTCTCTGTTGTTAGCGAAAAATATCGAAATTTTACTAATTAAATTTAATTAAAATTAACTAAAATTATAAAAAATATTATTTTAATGTTGAGTGCTATTTTGCAATGAAGGCCAATGTCGTTTGACAGTAATTCACAATAACGAGGTTATGCATAATATGCATATACGCACTGGAGTTAAATTGACTCTCATTAATCTAATTCATCTTTGAAAAGCGCTCGAACACTACATTTTTTAACAAGTATTATCATTGCGTAATGTATGCCTAAAGAAGTGAAGGGAAAAAAATGAAAGCAGAATTGAAAGAGAAATTTATATCCTTGAATAGCAGCAAACTGTAAGACATGGTTTTGCAGGTAATCTCTTTTTTCTGACGAAAAAAAGTTTTGAAACTTTCAATTGTGTTATATTTGCATATAATGAAAAAACAAACATATTATTTATTGTTGACATATTTTATTTAAGAAAAAGTATTGTCCCAAAAAAAGGATTGTATTAACTCAATACTGTACTCATACACACAATTTCTACAACACAAGCGCTTGAGTGAGTGTGAGTGTAAATCTTTTGGCATAAGCAAAAAAAGTAATAGGTTTTGACTGTATTATTATTTAACTCAGAAAGTATTAGCTAAGAATTTCAAATAAGAGTTTACAAAACAAAATCTTTTGTGACGTCTGCGTATTATATTAACTAAAAGATTATATATTTGCGGTTCATGTTTAAAACATTTTTGATTTCAGTTAGTTATACTACTTTTTTCTTGCTTGGCTTCATAAAGAAAATATGTAAACATGCGAAATTGATTTTTTTAATATACACATACTGGCAATACACTGAATGGTGAACTGACATTTTTATTTCAGGTATTTCATGTTAAATAAGCGCATAACAGTCAAAAGTGCGCTATTTTTCCCCATTCGGAGTCTTAAAAGGGCGTATAAATGGTTTGAAATGCGTTTTGAGTTGTGCGCTATGTGTGCAGTAATTCTTGTTGAGTATCGCATAATATAATGCGCATATCATACGCATTAATGACTTGTATGTCACTTTCATCTGCGAGCGCATCATCAATATGCGAATTGCGTTATTAAAATTCAAATCTCAATTCCGGATCTCTGTAAAGATGTGAAATTCTCCTCCTTCTCTCTCTCTCTCTCTCTCTCTCTCTCTCCCTCTCTCTCTCTCTCTCTCTCTTCTACTCTACCTTTTTTAAGAGGAAAGTTATGCTTTATTGTCACAAACTTTTTATTTGTTAGCCATAATTAACTTTTTTTGCGCCGTTATGACTGTTTTAATACAGAGCGCTATAATAAGCGAGAACGTATGAACGTATTATAGTTATTGCGTTGCACTCTCAATGCGCTCACATTCTCTCATTCAATTCAGGGTCAAATGCAAAGATGACCTCCTTTTTCACCAACAGAGCAACTCTGCGTTTTTCATCTGAAGGAAGATACGATGCGTCGCATTCAGCGCTCCCTAAATATTTCTAGTGCCTGCGGCGATGCGTTTGCAATACATTTGCGATACATTAGCTCATCTTGATTTTGTCTAAACTCAAAACTTATCTAGTTTTCAAATTGATTGTCTCTCCTTCCCTCCGCGTTAACCCTTAAGCAAATAAGGAAAGATGTCATAAATGTTAAGTGAATTATAGGATAAAAACCGAGAATGATGTGCGCAAGTAAATCAGTGAGATATTTACAGAATCGAAATGAGATCATTAATTGCGTTACGCTTGTTTCGCCTTTTTTTCTCACAAAACATTTTATACTACGTTTAAAAACACTACGTTAATGCTTGATGACGAAAATATAGCAAAATAAAAGATTATTTTTCTAAATTTAAATTAATGGCATGTGACCAATAAAAAAAAGAAGAATAATAATAAAGTAAAAATCGCGCAAAAAATAATAACATAGTAAATGGTGCTCTAAATTTGGAAAATCGCGATACTAGTAGAGTAGTAGTGCGTCGCGTTGCGATGCGATAATGGTATAACACTAGTGCTCATGACATACCTTACATCCCTCGCAAGTGAAAGCCCCAAAGTGGTATCCGGCTGCTGGTTCGCCACACACTTTGCACAGTTGATTCATCTGTAAAAATGAGTGAAATGAGAGTAAAATGAGAGCAACACAACTGCTAAAAAGTCCACCCATTCATCTATAATATTCATTTTTTTATTAGTGACCTTATAAATAATATATTATATATAATATATACTTGAATGTGATGATCATAATGGCAATTATAGTTTTTCTATTAGCCTTATAACTATAGCCCACTTTCATTTATCTTACTTATTAAGAGGTTTTGTTGTGTATGAAAATAAAAAAGACGCAAACTGTAATAAAGTAGTAGTGGTTGCATAAGTAGTGGTGGCATCACAAACACCAATACATCTATACGTTTATTAAGAATTATTTACGCGTAGCATATAACGCGTTATACACCTTAACTTAATTAGTATTCAATATATATATTTATTAACGCTTTTTACTACGCTTTAGTAATAATAATCAGATCTTAATACGTAATATAGAGAGTGATTTAAGAGCAGTTAAACAACACCAAACACCATACAACAACAACAACAACACCTTTTCTAATAACAACATTGAATGAGTTATTTGCGCACAAATTGACAGCAAAATGACCAGTTTGTTAAAAATTAGTTTCACTCTAAAACACTAATTGACAGACAACTAGTAATAAAAGTTATGCGAGAAAAAAACACGTTTATTCATAATACCTTTTCATAAAACAAGTGCATATATTACAGATTTTATTGTAACTTATTATGCGCTGATGGTATGGTCACATTAAAATCACTAAAATAGATGATACCGATACTGATTTGAGTCATAAACATTTTTCATACGAAAAAATAATAGTACGATAGCGCGTCCCACAGTGACTTCACTCAAACTCATGTGTTCAGTTAAACGGAAATAATACTCGTTATAAATGTATGATATATGAAGAGCAAGATGTGCTTAAGCTCTACATATCTTAACAGTGACGGCAATAGATGTGTTATTTGGTTATGAAGCACTTCACTTGAATTCCAAGGATAACGACGTCGTGACCCACGAGTAGGTGGACCGAACTAATAACTAACTCGCACACCAAAGCGATAACGTCCAGTGATGGACATGGAAGCGAAGGGCACATCAAAAAGAGGATGATTTTTCACTTGTTTGTTATATTTCACTTTTTCTTTCAAGGCAACCACTTTATACCCGACATCACGCAAAAGTAGAATATAAAAACCAAATATATATATACATAACGTATACAGTATAAACGTAACAATTAAAAGTAATCTTACGATAGAGGAAAAACTCTTTATATATGAAAAAAAACTTTTTTTTAAATAATACTCTTTGTTAAGCTGTTGTATGTATTATTTGTTAAAACTGTTTGTCACTGAGTTTACAAAATCGTTTGGTAATTCATCAAAAATAATAGTGTGAAGAATATCATACTATTTTTTTCTCGAACAATACTAATAAGAAGTTATGAAAAAAATATATGTAATGATACCAAACGAAAGCGAGATAAAGAGAAGGAGAGAGTAATACTTGTGTTAATACATGCTTAAAGCATTTTTCCCAAATGGTTGCACCATTTCTTTTTTCACAAGAAAATTACTTCTCATTTTAATGCATGTATGAGGAAAGCTATAACATTTCAAGGTCTTCACACTATAACTAATTCTCTACTTCTGAAAAAGTTTTAACTCATTGAAACAGAGAAAGAGTAATGTCGATCGAGTTGAATCAGTTGATGTGCGTTGTGGGAGCGCAGCATACAGGCATACAACATAGACTACAGCAACAGAGCTGACAGAGCCAACAGGGCTCGCTCTTCCGTTTTAGTTTATTCTCACACGAAAACAAAATCAAAGCCTTCGGGCTTTGAATGAAATGATAGGAGAATTGGAGACACCGCCCATCATCAAGTGACGAGATTGACTCTGCACTAAAGATATACACTAGATATACACCTGATGAATGCTCTACTACTTACGAATTAGAGCTCTTTCACTACAAGGCCTCAAACTACTACACGCTCTGCTCCAACGTTTTGCCGTAAGTATTGCTGTAATAACAATGAAAAACAGTAACAAACAGTACAAACAGCGGGTTTGTACAAAAAGGGGATAACTCGGTAAGTGATTGTTTCCCCGAGAAACCCAAATAGTATCGCAAGTAACAAATGAAAGGAAGAGTACTTCAAGGCCTAATTACGGAATAGTGCATACGTTCAAGCAATTGCAAGCAATACGCTCATGCATTTAGCATTTAGCATATTCCCTATTGCTTATAGCTTATAGCTTACAGTTTGCTTATTGCTTGTATTGTCACTTTAGACATCAAATCTAAATATAAAATCACACTCTAAAACATTTTACTTTAAACGACTTTTGCTTTTAATCTTATTCACAAAAACACCGCTCAGTTGCTAAAACTTTATTATATTGATCGATAAAACATCATTTATTAGCCCAATATAATAGTGTCAATAAAAAAGGTACAGACTTTAACGCGTATATAGCATAGCGCTCTACAGTTTAAACGCTTGTGAGACATTGAGAGGGAAAAAAATTTTTGATAATTATTTTTCAATTCGTGAATGCATTCATAAGCATAAAATCCAGTTTTTTTATTTAACCAACCATCAAACTTAATCTTTCAATAACGTAATGGCGTGAATCGGATTCTTCTTATTTTTCTCAATGCGCACACAATCAACTTATTCTAACATTACAGGTTCACTCTCAAGCTCAGTGAAACGCATCTTCTATATAATCTAATTGGTTAACGATCTAATGCCTATAAATATAGCGCAGTTCGAGAGGATGTGGAGAAAAGAATGATTCTCTGTCCTTGAATACTCGTGAGCGATGCGTGCAGTGAGTGAGCGCACACAGCACTGCCATTACAAGCAATAGCAGCTAAACTTAAACCAAATTAATAAAACTTACAGAACAAATCGTGCGAGAGTTAAAATTGCTTTCAAATACTTATTCCCGAAATGTGTAAGAGATTTTTAAAAAAAAAATAAAAACGACTAAAACGTTAAACAACAAGAATAACTTAGAAAAGAAAAATTGAGCTTAAATGCTGCCGTAAATTTGTGCCTAACTTTAAAACAGGGCAATCTGTCATAGTATTGTCAAACTTAACATTAACCAGTGTTGCGAAATAAGTCTTAGTTGTTTTAGTAATACATATCATTCTTATGCAATGCACTAAAGTATGAAAACAGTTTTCACTTGCAATTAGTGCAAGAATTAGTTTTTATTTGTATAATTGAGTGACAACACAACTTAATTTTGTTTTTCATGTTTATTTACAAACAATATTACTAAAATTTTGTATTATGATTAGTACAAAGTGTTCGTTTTATTAAAAGCACTGCCTAATCAATTCTGTTAAGGGTATCAGAGCTGCTTATAAAGTTCAAGTATTAACCATTAAAATTAACAACAAAATTTTAATGTTTATGTTTAATTTTATTTTATACATATTTGCTTATTTTCTGCTGCGCGTCATAAACATATACCGTAATTGGAGTGTTAGGCTCGACCATTAATTCAAAAATTTGAATAATGAAAATTTTTAATTTGAATTTGATAAAGAGTTCCCCTAATATCGAGAATATCTATGTAAATTGTTTCTAACTTTAATTAAATTATTTCTGCAAAGTGTTACTCAACTTTTTTTTTAAATAATTCAAGAAGTCATGCTGCTCTGTATGCGAGACGTGGATTGAAAAATGATCGGAACAGGACGGGATAGGATCAGGATTAAGTATCCATATTCATATCTGGGAGTTCTCTGGACGGGACTTTAATAGAGGAGAAAATGAATTTAGGAAATTTTAAAATTTTTATTGATTGAATTTTCAGAAAAGATAAAGTTATCATTTATACCAACAAATCTTTAACGCGAAAGAAATTAGTCAGGTTGGCATGAAATTTAATGATAAAACATCCGAACAAAGTTGAAAAATGAAAACATTTCAATTATGCTATCGAGTCGAGAAAAATAAAATGAATAGTTTTATGTCGGTATGGGAAGGTAATATAATGTTCTTCAAACTATTCACTATAATTTACAGGACAGGACAGGTACCCTATTTTCCACATCTGCACTATAATATGAAATTAATATACAGCTAATATAAGGGAAAATTAACTTTAGAATTTGTCTAAACATATGTTCGCTAAAATTAATTTTATTGAAACTCCGTATTAGTTTTAATTTTACTCTTTTTTGTATTATACAAACCAACAAAGAAATCTATATTATATTTGAAAATCTATCTCACTATTATTTCTTAAAATATAAATATTATAAATTAAAACGCAGTATTTATGATTAATACACAAATAATTATTTTTGAAATTTATTTTTTTTGTTGTTGCTATCAATGAGTAAATTATACTACTGTTACACTGTATTGCAAAATAAAAGCATTGAAGAGTTTTTCTTTTTTATTACAAATCACTAAAAATGATATTTAATTAAGTTGAGAGATATTATCGACTCATTCTACAAAAAGATGGAAATTTAAAAAAAAGTTAAACTAAATTCAAAAATATTTTCTTGAACAGAAAAAATATTTATTTTAATTAAATACAATTTTTAAGTATATCAAAAGCACTAATTCTGCATGATTTTCGGTTTAAAATGATTAAACAATCGATACGCTGTCAGAATATATTTGTAGAACTGCTGCAAATACTTTAACTAAATCTACTACTATTCCACTGTACTGTATATTAAATTAGTTTGGATTTTAAGTCTTTTCACCGCTTTAAGTCTTTACTTGGATAAATCTTTTCTCACACTACACGAAAATATGTATCGTCTGAGGTTATGTCTACAGTTCTCTTGAATTATTAACTTATTTCTGTAGCTAAACTTAAGACATTTTTTTTAAAAAAGAGAATCTCCTTCGTTATACATTGTAGGTAAAACGGAGTCAAATTATTTTAATCTGATATCAGTGAAAAGAATGTTTTTGCACAAATATTCCTGATATAAAGATATAGAGGAGATTGTCGACGATAATTCTTTTAAATTGGGTATCTAAGCATTTTGGCTTACATTTTTTTGTGAGTGCACTCTCAAAATTTTTGAGGTGTACAAAATTGTAGTGCGAGATGATATTTAGATGAGACAAAAATTATAAGTTATTAATTTTCAAGTCACACAAGAGTGGCAGGAAACTCTTATAAAATGCATATTTAAATTTCTTTTCATTGAAAAATAAGTGTTAGCGCAAGAATTTGTTGCCATTTTGCGTATCCATTCTGAGCACTTCATTCTGGTTCATGATTTTAAATTAACACTGTTCACCTTTTAATCATATTGAGTTAATTATTGCTACCTTTTGTTTTGTTTATCAATGCAATGGTATTAAACGTTTTCGGGTATTATTAGCATTTCCTGTCACACCTACCATCGAAGCGAATAAAATTAGTTATCCTTTATATTCAGTTTATCAACAAAATCTATAGGTATTTATAAATATCTACATTGTTATGATTTATGCATTCGTCACGTTTTTTTAAAAACCTCAAACAACTCATGAGTTAATGCATTGTAGTTGGAATCTAAAAGGCGAATACCATCTCAAATATGTTTGACGTTCTCGTGAAGGTCAACTTGTAATGACCATTGTCCATATTTAGAACTATAACAACCTTGAACTTGTGTTTGTATATTTTTCCTGACAATATAGACATTTCAGTATAAACAAACAAAATACTGGTACTGTGCTTCGGGTAGTATTTAGGCAGTCACTCGATTTTGAGTCAATAGTTCCAATAGTAAATCAATATTAGATATCTATTTATATGTATTTATAATGCCAAAAACACTGCATTTAATTCACGATAGATAATAAGTTAATATGTAAATATAAATATAACACTTCTGTAAGACTGGTAAAACTCGTATATACGTATATTTATTTATTTATTTTTTATATTATAATACTTAAATATTTTATTAATATTTGCAATTAATCCTAATTAATGTATCACTGGTTAAATTGTAAATTTATGCATTGATACTAATCTACGCCTCAATATATACGATGATAATGTAAAGTTTTACGTTAAATTTAAAATGCATTTCTTAATTATAAAGAATTAGCATATAATCTCTTAAAAACACTTTTATATACAAATCAGCTAAACTTGATTTTGTTGAAAAGCACAATATTTATAGAGATTACTAGAAAAATTAGGCGTTTAAATAATAATATTTATGTGTCCATTATTCAGAACAGTGAGTGGTAGATCAAGTGTTCACTTTGCCGCTCCTTAGAAAATCTCTTATAATTGTTTGCTTTCATGGAAATCCTTTGCGGGACATATTCACCAGATAATGAATAGGCATTTAATCGCATGCGAAGGCGAAATTGGTTCTCAAATTACGAATTAACCAAAAAAGTATATCAGAGCAATATTAGCATTGCATGCGCATTATATTATTAATGAAATTTGAATAACAATTAAACATTGCTCAACATAAACATAATAAGCTTAAATAAGACAACACAAACACACACGCATTCAGAAACACTTTTCTATTTATTGAAATTTTTTGATCGTTATAA
>JAQIVF010002229.1:0-11560 GCA_034698365.1 Steganacarus magnus | reverse complement strand
TGTAAATTTATTAAATGTCTTCGTGTTTACTCAATAGTTTATCTAATCATTGCTCGGATTTTTAGGTTTTTATTGAGTTTTAATTAATTGATTTAAATACTATATTTTCTAAACTTTATTATTAATTTCTGTTTTATTGAAAGTTAAAAGAAATATAAATTTAAACTCAATTAAATTTATCACTTTAGGTTTAGTGTTAGTATTAAGTATTATTGAAAAAGTTATATTGAAAAAATCGAAACCACTTTCTCTCTAAAATGCTTTAATTAAACCTGTGATTAGAAAACATTGATATGAATTCGAGATCTGAAAAAATTGATAGCAACACAGCTTTGTTTTAAAAGATATTTCACTAGTTATCTAATCAGAAACACTTCTGTGATGAACGCTCTATTGATTTTTTCTGTCATAGAAAACAAACAAATATATTAAATAATTTTTATATTTAAAACTTAACTGAATTTCTGTGTATTGTGTCGCTTAATTTGAATAATAATTCAATAAAATCGGTTTACGGTAACGATCTGTTTGAAAGGTTTGCCACATCTGATAAAGGAGTGATTTATTTGCGTGAAAATCCGTTTGATTGCAGTTGTGATGAAATAGTTAAACAGAATTGGCTCAAAAACGACAAAATTCAACATATTTTAGGATTGAGTGATACTGTTTGCAAAAATAGTAGTAAAAATATTGGTCAATGTTTGTTTTAATAGCATAATTTCGGTAAAATATTATGTAGATTTCTTATGAAATAAACTTTTTCAAACTTAATTAACCATTAGTTGTTCTCGATTTTTGTTTTTATTAATATTAAACTCTTGAATAATTCTTTTTTGTCACAAAACGACGTATTTTTAATAAGACGTTATAAAATGTTAATTTTTGATATTTCATTAGTGCAACGCTTATTTCGCATTAAATGAATTTCTTAGAGATATTGGCAGTTCTATCTGTTATAAAACATTGTAGACTTTGTATTTAGATTAAACAAGTAACGATAATGCAGGACATTGTACCAGTTTTTATTGTTTTAGTGGTGAGTGTTCTATTTATATATATATGACTCACTTAGCATTGGGGTTGTGTTTAACAAAAACGATTAAAAGTGGCACATCTATTATGGCTTATCTCTAATCTTCATTCTGAGAAATGTTATTGAATATTTCACTGAAACTTTATTAGCATTTATCTCAACGCATACCTTTCTTCAAATGATAATTAAATAGCAGAGCAAAAGCATATTGGATTTTAGGTTTATTTCGTGTATTACTTGTGTGTGTACTGGTATTAATTTGTATTTTACTAAAGACTTCCATTTATAGTTTTGTTGCCGATTCAGTGCATTACTTTAATTTACTTCAACGATTTATTTTTCAAACATATCAACCCCTATTATATAAAAAAATGACTACTATTTCGCATTATTTTTGCATATTTTGCGAATTCACGTGCGAAGAGTATGACAACGCGTTCAATCACTACTATCGCCACATGTTTGTAAACGGTAATTGTGAGGCATGTGATTACAATCACTTAAAAGTATATGTGTTCGATCCAAGCGTTTTGGGCAGCAATTGCCAGCAATGCACTCTACAATACTACGAATTCAAACCGAATGAGTTATTGAGAGATGAACCAGTTATTCATTACTGGATCAGTAAATTTTTGTCGTATCAAAAGAGATTATTGGGTAAAAGTTATGAGAAGTTATTAGTGGCATACGGAGTGTGCGCGGAGTGTGCGGTATGTCGTTATTTGGTGGACAAATATGCGAGTAATGGCGGAGATATGAATCGTATTCAATACACTAGCGATAATAAAGTTGATCACTGTTATCAACACATGCGATACGATCTACAAACTGGACGAGTGAATGAGTACATCGAAAAAAATAAAACTAATATGCGTGCAGTAAATATTCTTAAACTCGAGGCGTTTATCAAACTCTGTTGCGACACACTCTTCACTGAAGAAAAGATTAATACTGACAACGATTCAGTGGTAGATATAACACGATGCCTCAACTCTATGTCAATGCACTTTACTTGAAAATTTTTTCTCATTTCAATTATTTTACTTTACTTTGCTATGAAAATAACAAATTTGTCATTTATTTTTTTTAAAATATATATCTCAATTATTTTATATAATCAATCATTTAATAATGAATAATTTGTTATTCTATTCATTAAAATTTTTTCAATAGTAATAAAATAATCTTTTGTTTTAACTTTTTATGCCGCAGTCTTACTGTCTCACTAAATGTGCATAAAACAATTCGAAATGTGTTTCAACTAATGCGACACAAACAGGAAATGATGGCTTAGTCAGACACTCACATAGTATAGTTTTAAAACAATAAAAGAGATAGATGTGAAATGTGAGGGCAAACACACTCAGTATTTCATGTGTGTTTAAATGATTAAAGGTAGAGATGAGAAAATTAACGGTTAACTTTTAACCGGTTAAGGCTAACCCAAGTTAAAATTGCCGGATGGGTTAAAATTTTAAATAGAGTTAAGGTTAGAAGTTAAAACTTTTTTAACGGTTAAAGTTAAAATGTTACCAATAGTTAACCGGTTAACTTTTCTAAATTAAAATATGTCTAATTCAATACTATTTAATGAAAATAATATTCCAAAAAGCATAAAAAAATTATTTTATTAGAATTATTGAACTATTTTTGAAAATTTTACGCAATGGAAATTTGCTTTATATTAGAAGTACGATTTAAAACGTTTAAATTAATTAAAAATATTTCAAAAACAAATTTTATTTTTGAAAATTTAAAAAATATGTTAACCGGTTAACTTGGAGTTAATTTAGTCAGAGTTAATGTTAAAGTAATTCTTAAACGGTTAGAGTTAAAGTTAAAACTTTTGCAGCGGTTAAGGTTACGAGTTAAAGAAAATTCTTAACTTTTAACCGATGCTCATCACTAATTAAAAGTACACATTTGGTTTCACTTTACCCTTTATTCCGAGAAAAATTTAGTGCTTTTGTTCACAGAAAATATACTAGAAGTTTCACCAAACATTCACAGACCAGAAATAGAAATATCACATTGAATATTAGTTTGAATTTTTTATAAGAGTATATTAACAGAAAATTCACTAAAACTCATATTTCAAGTATTTTCATTATTAGGTGTTGTGCATATGTGTACAGTATTGTAAGCCAATAGTAATAGTTTGTACTGTATTGAACTATTCTCAATTATAAGTGAATTTCGTTTCGAATTGATTGCATTACTTTCATTCATTCCAAATTAATACCATTCAATTATCCCATTATAATAAATTTCAAAAATAATCATTCTATTAAAATATGTCTATTATTTCTCGTTATTTTTGTATATTTTGCGATTTCACGTGCGATGAGAATATCGATGCGTTCAATCACTACGTTAGCCACATGTTTGTTCAAGGCTTTTGCGAGACATGTGATTACGACAAGTTAAGAGTTTATACGGCCGATCCAAGGGATTTGAGCACTTGCGACAAATGCAATCTCGAAGACTACGCACTCGATCCAAATGAATTGTTAGAACAAGAACCGGTAATACATTATTGGATCAGTAAATTTCTGTCGTATCAAAAGAAATTATTAGGTAAAAGTTATGAGAAATTTATTGTGGTAAACAGAGTATGCGTGGAGTGTCCGGTATGTCGTTATTTTTTGGACAAATATAAGAGCGATGGCGGAGATATGAATCAGATTCAATACATTAGCGATAAGAAAGTTGAACACATTTACCAACACATGCGATACGATCCTAATTCTGAACGCCTGTATGAATTCGTGCGAATCAATGAAAGTGACGGATTTTCAAATAAAATTAAAAAAGTAGAGGCGTTTATCGAACACTGTTGCGACTCATTCTGTGATTTCGAACAAAGCAATAATAATATATCTTTGACAGTCAACAAAGCAACACAGTTTTATATTGAAAATATTGACACCGGTCTGGTTCTCGAAATTAAAGATTTAAGCCGAGAGAAGAATGCAGCCATTCATATGAGCGCATACAATGGCGGACGTAACCAACTGTGGGAATATCGAAACGGCATGATTCACAGCGCACTCAATAAGTAATTGTATTTTACTATATTTGAGACCATTAAAAATTTTAAGCAATTTTTTTTAATTCAAATAGTTTTGCGCTGGATATTAATCAAGGCGATAGTCGAAGTGTGATCACTTATCCCGCTAACGGTAAGCCATGGCAAAAGTGGCATTTCGATGCGGACAACACTATTCGTTGCGAGTTTCGTAATCTGGTGTTAGACGTCGAACACAATAGTAGAGACATGTGCGCAAAAGTGACCGCACGTAATAAGCATAATCGAGATAATCAATTATTTCAAATTGTTTACGTTTAGTTTTTGAATCTATCTTTGTTTTTAAAATAATATTATAAATGTTAATTCACTAATGAGGTTTTATTTTATTTTATATAGATATTAACACTTAATGTACTAATAAATACTCAAAAATTTTATCAAATTACTTATTCCTTTACGATACATATCGCAATTTAAAAATGAAAGTAGGAATCAATAGATTATAGTATTATTGAGCATAAATCCAAAAATGTTTAAATACATTTTTAAGCTTTAAAAACCTAAAATTTTTATGCATTATAAAGTAAAAAACAATACAATAACAAACTTCATAATGAACTTTAAAGAAAAATAAGTTTACAGCTAATATCTGTTTTATATCCTCTTATGTTTTGCGTTTAATGTGATTAAGAATCAAATTTATATATATTTTCAGTAATGAATGACATGTTTGACTACAGTTACTCATTAAGTAAATCATATTTAACTCGAATATCCGCATAATAATAATAAAAAAATCACTAGAAAAGCTATTCTATAATATTTACTAATTGATTGATAAGAGTTATCGTTAAAGTAGAATCTTATCTCTAATTAAAATTAGTTAATGTAATCTAATTAGTTTTAATGAAAGAAAATTGTTTTTATCTAAAAAGCAAATTTTAAATGATTGTATTGCAATAATTGTATAAATAATGGATAGAATGGTACACTCATCTTTAAATACTCATACTTAAACAGACTACAAAACTCTAGGGGGGCCTCTCAAAAATTCTCAAAATTGGAGGGGGGTCAAAATCTCACCGGATTTAAACGACAATTTATTCCGAATTTTGGACAAAATCATAGGGGTCTCAAAAACTCATCGGATTCAAACGACAATTTTTGAAAATCCCCATTTTCTTGGGGGGTCAACCTCGGGCAAGCCCCCTCTGTGTAACTATGGTATTAACCAATTATCATCAAGAATAAAACATTTTTGACAAATAATTAAATATTTTCGCGCCTCATTTTATTATTTGAGGAAAACAAGTCTAATATACAATTAAGTTATATATATATAAGTAGAATAAAATAATATCCTTATTAAATGCTATTTTATGGTAAAATTGAAGAAAAATAATTCTTTCTAAAAAGTGAGCTATCGTTGTTGTTTATGTTATATTATAAAATAATAATAACAATTTAACATTAATAAATCTGTTTCTCTATTTTATATTTACAGACACAATTGTAAATATTAAAGCTTTTTTAAGACTTTAAAACATTTAAATTAGAGATATGCACATTTTAACCGTTAACTTTTAACCTTAACGGTTAACCGGTTAAAGTTAAGGTTAAGAATAGTTTTAACCGGTTAAGTTAAGAATAAAAATCCGGTTAATCGGTTAACTTTATTAACTTATTTTCTATGACTTTTGATTATATTTATTTGAGATGAGATGTATTTCGAAAAAAAATACTAATTTTTTGTTTATTTCAATAAATCATTAAATTTACAAAAAAAAGTTTTCATAGATAATTTTTATTATTGAAATTTATAAAATATTTATTTTCTAAACCAGAGGTTCCCAAACTATGGGTCGCGACCCAAAATAGGATCGTTATAAAAAAGTTTTTTGGGTCACAGGTTTGACCAGAATTTACATTAATGTTGGGTCACCAATGATAATTTTCCATCAAATAGATAAAATTTAAGATTATTTCATATACATTTGCTGATTAAGAAATTTATGGTAAAAAACAGTTTATGTAAGAAATTCTCTAAAAAATTTATCTGATAGGATTCAGATAAAATATTTTAATGTTGGGTCGCGAAAAATTTTTTATTGAGAGATTGGGTCGCGATCCAAAAAAGTTAAACAAGTTAAGAAATTTTAAAATAATAGTTTGAAAGTTAAAACTCGGTTAATCTGGTCGTCACTAATCAATTTTTTAATGAAAAATAATTAAAAATGTTCTCGAAGCCATATTTTCTATTTCGTGTAATAATCATAACGATTACAATAACATACAAAAACATTGTGTGGCAACAAAAAACTAATACTACAATTACTGTTACTGTAATTGTAGTATTAGTTTTTTGTCGCCACTGTTTTTGTATGTTATAGTCATTTTTCGGGGAGGGATTGGTCAAGTTTTCCGGATTTTCTAGTGGGGGTCCAGACCCAGGCTACCGGTGTTTGAGTCTAGTTCTAGTAATAAAGCGGCGGAAGTGATGAAGTCCAGTGATTTTCAGTCAAAACAGCAACAAATATTGTGTTAATGGGACGATAAAAGAGCTGATGATGTTGTGGTCTCTGATAATATTAATAGTACCGTAATAGTAATAACACCACTATTACTGGTGTCGGGCTTTACGACTATCAGGCGTCAGACTATAACGAGATTAGTTTCGATCCCGAAGAGGTAATCACTAACATCGAGATGATAGACGAGGGCTGGTGGAGGGGGGAGTGCAGGGGCAAAGTCGGTCTCTTTCCTGCCAATTATGTTCAGCTCATTCAATAAAAAATGCATTGATTCTTTGTTTTTTTTTGTATAAACACTTGAAAAATATTTTTAATAGATTTCTCATTATTAATATTATTTTTATTTATTACTATTATAACGTTATTGTGACTAACAATTAATTTTTAATACTTAATTATGGAATGAAAAGAATATAAATAAATATATATTAGAATCCTTCGTACTTTATTATTATAACCTCATTTGTAATCAACTGATATATACGGTTAAATTCAGAAATTTTTTAAAAACTTTTCTAGTGATTAATTGTGTGATGATTAATGTTAAATTCTTATCAATTATGACAAAATTATTTAAAGTTATTTAAACTTAGAAATGCAATCATATATTTTTTATTTAATCACAATTATAGAAATATGTAAAATTTTCACAAAACTTATTGCGGTTCTTGAAAATATACTCGAAAATATTATAGTTTAGCTCAAGGGTTAATTAAAACTTTCGAAACATTAATTTTAATCATAATTATAAACTATTAATGATCCGCATAACCAAATATATATAATTAAAAAATTATGAAATTACTTGCCGAGTATTTATTATTATAATAAAGTGTATTATTTCGATATCTGATAACGTATTTGTTAAAATTATTATTATAAGGATGTAAGAAAAATGTCACTTATTTAGACATAAACAATTCTAAACAATTGATTGTGATCATTGTGTTTCTGATATGCGGTCACTTTCGCGCACTTGTCTCTACTCGAGTGTTTGACATCTAACACTAGATTACGAAACTCGCATCGAATAGTGTTGTCCGCATCGAAATACCACTTTTGCCCCGGATTACCGTTAGCCAGATGTTATAACGCTTCTACCATCAGCTTCGCTAACATCCAGCGCGTAACTGTTAAGAAGTAAAAAAATATTACGTTTAAAATTTTCAATTTATGCGAAATTTCACGCATTACTTATTGAGTGCGCTGTGAATCATGCCGTTTCGATATTCCCACAGTTGGTTACGTCCGCCGTGGTATGAGTACATTTGAATCGCTGCGTACGGCTCGCGACTCGAATTCTTTATATCGAGAACCAAACCGGTGTCGATATTTTCAATATAAAACTGTGTCGCTTTATTAGTTTTAAGAATATGCTCATCTTTTATGGCCAATAATTGTTCGGACAAATCATTTTTTGTGGTTTGAAAATCGGTTTTAGTTTTGTTTAGTTCGTCCACTACTATACTTAACTTCGCCAAAATCGGTGCCAATGATCGCTGCAGAGTGTCTTCAAAACTCTTAAAAATAAAAAACAAAAATATAAAATTAGTTAACATATAATATTAATATTACCGGTGATGACTGCGATATAGTTTCAGTGTCCTCTGAACACGACAAGCATTCGCTGTCTTGTACTTTATAATTGTCGTCGATTTTTCTAATATTTACCAACGACTCATTAGTGTTGATTTGATCTCTTCCAGTAAAGAATGTGTCACAACATTGTTCAATAAACCGCTCGAGTTTAACAATTCGTTTCAGACATAAAGGAGTGTCAGATTTAGCAATGAATAAATTAATGTGTGCAGAATTAGGATTGTATCGCATGTGTTGGTAACAGTGTTCAACTTTATTATCGCGTATGTATTCAATACGACTCATATCTCCGCCATCGCTCTTATATTTACCCAACAAATAGTGACAAACCGCGCACTCCTTACATACTTTGTTTGCTACTAATAACTTTTCATAAGTGGTGTCCAATATTTTCTTTTGATACGACAACAAATTTTCAATCCAATACTGAACTATAGTCTTCTTCAGTTTAATTTCTTCTAGTGGTGAATTTTGGTGTGAACATTGAAAAACATCAATAGTTTCCGCTAATTTATTGAAATCACATATTTCGCAATTGTATGAATCAAACATATGACAGCAGTAATGATTCAATGCACTTTCATAGTTATCGCACCTGTTTTTACAGAATATGCAAAAATAATGCGAAACAGTGGACATTTTATATAATGATGAATATTTTTAATGTCTAGTATAAACGATAGTTTGAATCGTATTTATTTGAAGTGAATAAAAGTAACGCAATCAATCGGAAACGATATTCACTTATTATAGAAAATAGTTCATTACAGTGCAAACTAATACTAGTACTGTACACATATACAGTACACAACACTTAAAAAGGAAAATACTCGAGATGAGTTTTAGTGAATTTTCAGTTAATATACTCTTATAAAAATTTCAAACTAAAATTCAATCTACTTTTGTTTTTCTATTGAATTACTACTATTTACTATTTATAGTCTGCAAATGTTTGATGAAACTTCTAGTATATTTTCTGTGAACAAAAGCACTAAACTTTTCTCGTAATAAAGAGTAAAGTGAAGCCAAATGTGTACTTTTAATCGTTTTTGTTAAACACATCCGCAATGCTAAGTGAGACTGGCCTCACATTTCATATATATATGCCATTATATTATATGGCACACACTCACTAAAAGTTTCTGTTCTTAAGCGCTATACTATGACAGTGTCTGACTATGCCATCATTTCCTGTTTGTGTCGCTTTAAGTGAAGGTACAAAGTATAGACTATTTTTAGTCAGAGAGATAGACTAAACTGCAGTACAAACAAGTTAAAAGCAATGATTATTTTTTTATATAAAAAATTTAGTTAATACTAAAAATACCAAACCTTTACTTATTAAATAACTGATTGTATAAAATTTCAAGTTTAGTTCACGTATACATTATCATATCTTAATTAATATTTATAATTAAAAACATACTCTTAACTACAATATTAAAGCCTAAATGTTTGTCATTAATTGCGATAGAAATGTGTATATTAGTGTTAAACACGAACACTAATAAACACTTACGGCTGACTGACACTGCGATTGCATTATAATAGTACTCCCACTTGGTTTCAGCACTAAAATCATATTCATCAGGACAGTGTCGGTCGGCCTTCTTTTCATGTTATATTGATTTAATCGATGTATTTTGTCACCGAGATTTTTAAAAACAGAAAAATGTAAACTACAGTAAAAACTATAGTTACCCAGGGTTTACGCCCCTATAAAATCGGAAAAATCTGACCCACTAAACGAAGAATCGAGATTTGCAAAAATAAAAATTGTCGCTTAAATCCGGGAGATTTTACCACAGCCTCCCCATCTAAATTTTTGAAGGACTGAACCCACCCACGAGTAGCGATGGCAAAAAGATCAGAGTGACTAACTATGCCATCATTTACTGTTTATGTCGTTATAAATTTGGAGTAAAAAGTAAAATCACAAAATTTTCTAAAATTATAGCAAATTCATTATTTGAAAAATATGAAAATTTATTTAACTAAAAAAATACGAAATAATCATATAAATTTAGCGATAATAAGTATAACAACTATATAACCAGATATCGATATAACTAGACAATATAAGCTGTTAAAAAAATACTATTCCTAATTAATCAGCAAAATATTATCTCGAAATGTGAAAAAATAAATATAAAACATCTTTTTGTTTTCCGTATCTAATCATAAAAACCGCTATACGAGCGCTATTGTTGTATTAATCCTATTGTTCTTTATTTAAAAAAACTAATAAAAAATAGTCATTAAATTTAATACTTATCTGATTAAAAAAATAAAATATGCTGTTTATTGTAGCGTTTTTACTATTTTTTAGCGAGACTTTAAATAAGATTAAATTAATTAATAAATTTTATAATTCAATATATTCTCAACGCATATTTTTAGTTTACTAATTAAAAGATTATTATTATACGCTTTTTCTTATTGTTTCAGCAAATATTACTGCACAAACTAGTGATATAGAGAGCGCCATATCGAGAGCTAAGAAATTGACAGTTGAAGCACAAGAGTTGGTTAAAACGTTGGAATTATTGAACAGAAGAGACGACGCGACACTTATTGATCACGAAATAATGGCTATAAATGAGTTAACAAATGAAATTGAAAATAAATTAGCGAATCAATCAATCACTGAAAATGAATTGAAACCATTAGTAGAAAGTCTAATAATAAGGGAAGACTTGCTGCAACTTTTGATGAAAAATTTATTGGCACTCATACCGACAACAACAACGACAACTACTACTACTACTACTACTCCCTCTACAACAACAGTTACAATGACTACAACTACACCTTCAACCACCACAACAATGCCAACTACTACTACACCACTTCCACTAACAACTCTTACAACGACATTGAAAACTACAACAACACCGGAGCCAACAGTAGAGACATCATTAAATTGCAGTGATATTAATCAGTTAAACATATGTCACTGCTATATAGAGGACCTGCAAGAATCATACATCGTATGCAATAACAGTAGTATTGACGACAAAGAGTTCGAGAAACCTTAACAAAAACTTCCGAATACTTTCAAACACCTTAATACTTGGTTATTTGAGTATAGAACCATAGTTACACAGAGGGGGTCTTGCCCGGGTCTGGACCCCCCTAGAAAAATCGAATTTTGAAAAATTGTCGTTTAAATCCGGTGAGATTTGACACCCCCTCAAGAATTTTGAGAATTTTTTTAGCAAACCCCCCCCTAGAGGTTTGGAGCTTTGTGTAACTATGGTATAGAACACACAAGTATAACAAAAATAATTGACACTTTCAAATATATAACATTTAAAAGAATTTATATCGAAAACAATAATCTTCTGGAGATAATAGAGATGAATG
>JAQIVF010002228.1:0-11561 GCA_034698365.1 Steganacarus magnus | reverse complement strand
TGGACGAAATAGCGACACAATTATTCGAACTGTTGTGGAAAGACAGTATGTCTGAGGACCAAAGAGGTGGTCTAATACAGTGGTTTTCAAACTTTTTTGTTGCGCGACCCTTTTTTGAACAAATAATTTGTTCGCGACCCTAATTTAAAACTATCACAGGTTTTGTATTTTAGGAATAATTTAAGTTACTTTCAAGTCATCGATAATTCCTATCTAAAACCATATTGCAGTATAAAATATTGAGTTTTATGCTATTTTTAAATAAATGTAGACAATAGAATAAAAATAGTTTATAATATGTTGATTAGACTTGGTTAATAGCTAATTCAATAGATAATATTGAATATAAAATTTCCTAATTTGTATTGCAACCCAAAATTTTAAT
The DNA here is from genome assembly GCA_034698365.1 of Steganacarus magnus. Lineage (NCBI taxonomy): Eukaryota > Metazoa > Arthropoda > Arachnida > Sarcoptiformes > Steganacaridae > Steganacarus > Steganacarus magnus. Next base: position 11,176 of record JAQIVF010002228.1, on the reverse strand, counting down.
TCTCTCCATAAATGCGACTCAAAAAGGCCCTGTTTTGGGTCGCGACCCATAGTTTGAAAACCTCTGGCCTAATAAGTAGATTCACGCCTTCAGTTGTGGTCATTTTACATGACGACTCCAATCGATTTAAATGTAATGTTAATATTACCTAAATATTTATAAGACTTAATATATTTTGAGTTTATACCAAACCTTAACAAATTTATTTATAAATAAATTAATTCAAATAACTAATTGTTAATTAATTGGAACTATTTATGAATAATTAGTTGCCACGACTCTTTCCATTTCATGTTCGATATGTCTTTACCACTGAGATTACCAGTTCCATATAGGCTGACCAGAACGTCCAGTTTGAAGCTTGCTGTCCAGTGTGAATCCAGTGCAAAATATGAATATTTCAAAGTAATTTGTTAGTGTCCAGTTTAGATCCAGTTTATTTTTGCAATTTTTTAAGAAAAATCCAGCTTTTTCTCAAAATAATCTGGTCAGCCTAGTTCCATAACTTACTGGCAGGAATTTGAAGTATTTGTAAGTATTGGAAATATTAATGCGAGTGATATACGATTCGAGACAAAATGTGTTAAGTGTTCAATTAAGGCCGCCATTAATAATAGTTTGAATACTAGTGCTGGTAAATAGTGATGCAAAAATAATGTGCGATCACATAAAAAGTATGGAATGAGATAAATAAAATATCCGACAGCAAAAACTTGACCGATTCGAACAAAATGTAACCATTTTTCTATTAAATTAATGATAGAATAATTAACAACAATATTCTTTAAATGAAATTACTTGAATTACCTTCAGAAATATCATAAATTTTTCTTTTTCTTCTCATCATATAAAATAAGTAGAGAATTAAATAAATTATTACTGAAAACAATGAACTGTACCACAGGACTGTATTTCCAATTAAATGAATTTGAGCCTAAAGTTTTTTTAAAAAAACATAGTGTTATTGAAAAAAAAACATTGACAAATTTAACATAACATACATTACTAGTAGGACTAATCCAGTACGCAATTCCTTTATTTAGTAAAATCCAATCCAATCGATACAATATTAGATTAAAGTATTGAGAAGAATAACTTGAAGCAAATAATTTTGTTTGATGACCTCTTTTGCCTTCTTTTGCCTGGTTATTCTCCCCGTTTGCAGAATAGCCTCTCCCATGACATATTTATGTGACCCATGAAAGTGTGAGCATATCAAAAAAAACTTCTGTCTGCTTTTAATGAGTGTTACAAAAATGTGAAAATAGAGTTTTGATAGTTTTAATAGTTTCAATACAAATAGATAAGTGCGGATTTTCATTGTTATGAGTGATTGGTCTACAGAACAACTAACGTCACATAACGCAAGGCTGGCCCTTGACCTGATTATTGACAAAATTCACAAAAAACATATTTGTATATTATTTCTCCATTGAGCTATTGAGCGATTGAGCCAACAGGAAATGTGGGCTTAACTCGGATTGAAACTTTTTACGTTCACTTTTACGTCTGTTGGTTGCCGTACAGTACAGTACAGTACGTTTTTCTAGTTATAAAGTTATGACAGTTCGTTAAAAATTGCCTCTCACTCACGCTTTACACTCGTTCACCTTAGATGACTTCTTAAATTCAATGTCTTCACTCCTAGTGTGTGGCTGTTGCCATCAGAAACATTTAAAAATACTTTTATTTTTTTGTGCAATGCATTTAATCGCCTGAAGATGACGACCTTCGCTGAGAGGGACACTCTCTGCTGCAGCTAATACTTCATAAGAGTATTTCAATAACTACTATATATCTGTCCTTCGGCCGCAACAACTGTGTTCAGTGATCTTCGTTTGTCATTTATATTTCGCTTCCTTACTCCGAAGTCGTATAACAGTATCGTATATTTCAAATTCTGGTGTAACTTATTTCTTTCAAACTAAGTTTCGGTTTCAAATTGAAAAAAATTTGAAAAGTTTTTCCAGTGTAATAATCTCTAGTTATTAGTTTGAAAACTTTTATAATTTTTTATTTGCTTGTTTTTGTGGTATAAATAATTAGATAGTTTTATTTCTTAAGAAGTTATAGTTTATTATTAAGTGCTGTAATATTAAGAAAAAATAATAATGTCATCCAGTCCTGGTTGGTTTGATGCTTTTCGAGACAATGGCGGACCCGTTTTATATTCCACAATCAACAGAACCCCTGCTGTGGAGGACGTTCGCAATATATTAATTTATATCACATTTAGCACATTATTTGTTGCTTTTCTCATTATTTTACCAGGAATTCGAAAAGAGGTAAGACTATAAAATTTAATTAAAATCTTAAAAATTTTATTATTATCTTTTTATTTGGAAATATGGAAATTCCTTAAATATTTTCGAGTGTTGAAATAATTTTTAAAAAATTAAAAAACTAAAACTAGTTGTTTTATAAAAATAGAAGACAAAAGCTAATTCCATAAATAAAAAGCGATGAAAAGCAAAATGATTTTTTAATGACATTAAAATTATCCTACGAGTCACTCTGTGCTAGTGATGGCCTAATTATAAGCGATGCGAATAAGTTTGTTCATTACTAAACCTGAGCGTTAAAAAATGAGAGTTTCGTGCAATCAATTTTTTAATGCAGAGAATTTGGGTTTATTGGTAATAAATTAATTTTCATAAATTTAATTGTTGAACTGTTTTTAATAAAGTTTAAAACAAAATTTTCCATTTAATTATAACTGATTCAAAAAATAATACAATAATATAAACCCATTTAGAAACTAAAGTTATATATGAAAATTTTATTTTTAAAATTTTCATAATTAATTAGCCCCTCCCATCGCATCTCAAATTTTTTCCTTCTCGTGATATTTAATTAACAAGTTCCACTCCTATGGGATTTTTTATCCCTAATTACATAGCGTTCTAAAAAATAGCGTTTTTTATTCAGCTATTTTTAAAATATGAGAGCTAATAAACGGAAGTTTAATTATGTTTCATTTTCTTTAGTAAGTTATTAATTATTGAAATTAAATTTAATTATAATTACATTGTAATACTTGTATTGATTTTATCCTTGACAGCATAATATTGTTACTGAAATCACTATTATTTTCAATAACAAAATTAGATACAAATTAGTTAACTCCTAGGATTTTTGTTACCCAACTAATCATAATTCATACTAATTTTATTTACAATTGAAAAGTAAAAGTTAGTAATCGGGCATTACGCAGACGAAGGCCAGTAATTGGTGCTCCAAAACTGTGTTCTCACTCGTAATTCTCAATATATGGGTATTTTAGATTTACGTCATTACGAAGGTATCGCTTTACGTATCAAAAGAGTTATTTTATTTTGCGGAGATACTCGTTAATGCAATATAACTGTGTACTACAGGTGCATAATTGTTTGTTCAATGATCTCAAAATACATTTTAAAATGTGCGGAAGTTCAGCCTTCAAATTTCCATAGCAATACTCATCGAAAAGGGTGTCACGAACGCGTTGAAAATTTTCTAAAATTACCTCTTTTAATAACCTCGCCCTCGAACAGAGCACATCTTTTAAATACCTTGCGATGAACACAAACTTTGCGAATTAGTCCTGCCTTAGTATTGTCTTTCGCATTTTATTTTTAGTACGTTTGTTATTCACAATAATAACATAAATATTAAATAAATGTTTTTCCACTTATGCTTAAAAGTTGAGACTTAAAACAAGTTTTTTGTTCAATTAGTTTTTTGTTTGAATTAAGTTTTTTTCTTCTCGCAGAAATATATCTATCTATACAGGATAAACATGGTTTTTTCGCTGTAACAACAAACATACAGAGTACTGAATAATACAATAACCTTTTTTTACTAGTGTTATTGCTTTTACAAAACGTCTAGCTATGAGGAAAAACAAGAATTTATTTTAGTTTGAATTTCATTTTGCATTTATTATCGCTGACAAAATCATTGTTGTTTTTTTGTGTAATATCCGACAATTGGAAAAAGTTCAAACAAATTGTAAAAATTATTTTTTTTATCGCACAAATTTTAGAGTTATACTTTATTGGACTTAAATAAATTTTCTTTTCTTTAAAGCATGCCTAATAAAATAACATAAGATAATCAAAAATTAGATGTTAGATTAATAATAGTAAAGCAATAAATCTGACAAACGTTAAAAGTGAACACACTCTTGTTTTTTTTTGTTTTGTTTTTATTAATAGCACAGAACATCAATTACGAAAGATTAGTGTGTCATCAAAAAATAAACTTCTTATAAGGTTTTATCTGTACTATGTTATTCCTATGCACTTTTATACGAATTATATTCAATTATAGCTCTAAAACTAAGACAAGTCTGTTTACACTATTATTTAGCAAAACTCATTCTGAGTCTTATTTATTTATACACTTATTATTGTTTTTTTAAAACAAGAATCTCTACAATAAAATAGTGGAAAAACTTGGTCATTGTCCGCATGCATGAGATACCAGCAAAATTATAACCAACTCTAATATTTAGTTGAATATCTTTCACTTTCAAGCTATAACCTCAATAACTTGTGCTTTGAGAATAAAATAAAAAATAAAGAGCGGACAAAAAAGGCTTGAGAAAAATATACTGAAGTGAGTTATTCGCTTACCTCTTAAACTAGAATTTTTTGTTCTTATTTGAACACAAGTTTTACCTCATTGTTATGAAAATTCTTTTAAATATAAAATTTAGCGAAAAGCTTACATTTTGAAGTTCGTGTTAGTGAAAGTAAATGGCATTCGTTTACAGTGGTTTCTCATTATTATTCGCATAAAATGTTGTCTTTAAAAAAGCAGAAAAAATTACAACCGCTTTTATCAATAGGCACACGATTTTTCCTTCAGGACGCCAGTGAATGAAAGATTTTTTTTCTTCAAATTATTAGCTACTGTGTAACTATTTTGCTATTTGCTTATTTTTTTCTATAAATTTATTATTATTTTTTGAATCATTAACTGCACGTACACCTTAATTGCTAACATAAAAATTGTCTACAGTTAATTACTAATTAGCTATTCTCAGATCTAAATTGCATTCACGGCTTTAATCTTGATTCGGGCGATAATTATTAGCTTAATATCAATGAGGTTTTAACACTAATCAAATAAGAAATAATGATTTAATGTTCAGAAAAAATAATAAAATATAAGAAAACTGGACTTTTATTGAAACTTATGACGTGAATCGTTAAAATGCGAATAACATAGTAATCATTTTAATTGTACAGTTTCTCATAAAAATTTAGAACTATTAGAAAATTATTAAAACATTCGAAGTATTTTTCGTTGAATGTTCTGATATTTTAATACTGAATCTACTTTATTCGAAATTTAATTTGAAAGTGTTATCCCGAATAAATTATCTGCTAGTTTAAGCCCGTAGGGCTCGAAGTATATAATCAATTGTATAAAATTTTAATTTATCATTTGAATATAATATTAATTGAGTGCTTGTAAACACTAGTGTATTGGTTTTATATTGAATTTGTTCTCAATATTGATTTAGTAATTGAAAATGAAGATCGCAATAAACTAATTAAAAACGTGTGTTTAAACAACAAAAATTGATTGTGATTTATTAACTTTTTTGTCAGTAGTTCTATCAAAATAGAGTTTAATTTTGAAAGAATCGTGAGATAAACGCATTAAAGAGATTATCTTTTTTTTATTAGTGACCCAACACTCAATTAATCATAATTTTTATAGCGAAGCAAAGTCTCAATTATATTGTTATTGTTTCTTTTAACCCTTTATTCATAATTATTTTGAAATATTGCTCAACACATTTTAATGCATTTATGTATTTTTTATTATAGCGTTTATCGACTTTCATCTGCGTTACAATAAGCCTTTTTGTTGGTGCTGTGATTTTAAGTGAGTTTTTTAAAACATTTTATATTGTATAATAATTTATTAATTGCACGCACAATACTAGATTTGAATTTTCATTTAATCTGATTTGAAACACATATTTCTATTACTTTATTATTATTATTTATTTTTTTCTCGTTAAATCAATAGTTATAACAGTTTTTCCAATACATTTGAGTTTGGAAATTCTAAGTTTGCAAAGCATACAGAGAAGAGAGATGTTCCGGCTTTAATTTCTTTGAATTTTTTTTCTTATTACATAGTTTTTCCTTTGCGATCATAATTGCTAAGCTCAGCAATAAATCATTGTTCTGCATCTTTTATAATATATAAAATAATATTAAGACTACGAATATTATTTAAGAATGAACTCACGAATGGGAATGATATTATGAGCTCATAATTCATTTCTAATGAAAATGTAAAAATTTCAGTTTTGACAGGTTTTCTTTGCGAAACTATTATTATAAAACTATTGTGACTTCATTTCTACACAGAAATTGAGAGAAAATAAGTAAAGTGGGAATTAGTGTCGAATTATGATATTTTTTTATAAGAGTGAAATCCATTATAATTTTTTTTTGATGAAACCAATTTAAAATGTTATTTTTTGCACGAATTTATAATTTAATTTTTTTTTGCAATTTAAATTAAATTGCAATTAAAATCGAATAACGAACACAAATCAATATTACCGCTCATATTTAAATGCATTTTTTATAGAAGTAATTTTAGTTTCCGAATACACATACTTGCGTGAAAAAAATTTGAAACGCAATTCTAAACAACCTTTCTTAGTATTGTTTATCAATGCTAAATAAATTAATCTTTATTTCCAAAGGTTTTTGAGAAAAAAATATATTAAATACAATTGCTTCCAGAGGTTTTATACGATAGTGCTTTAATTATATATTGAAGTTGTTTATTAAATAAAAAATTATGTTTTCAATCTTATTTATTTAAATTAAAGAAAAATAAATATTAATCTTTAAATCCTCGAAAAAAATAAGTAAATGCAGCACAAATAAATGTCAGTAATTAATGCCAAACCTAAACCATACCTTACACTATATTCAAATGTAAGTTATACGAAATAGCGTCCCAGTTATGTACCAATGCATCATCATATCATGCAATTTGTTTTTCTTTAAAGTACAGTTACTTTAGGATTAAATACTAAAATAATAAAACGTAAATAAATATTCAACTAAAATAAGCTCATCAAAAAATTATTATATGACAATAAGTGTATATTTAAGCTATTTAACCTGAGCTTTAGGTGAATGTTCGGTCATTACATAATAATATCAGAAATTTAACTTCAAAATCAGGCAGAAGGAGAGAAGGACATATTTAAGCAGATTTTTTTTAAAAATTCCTTAAAAAGAAAATCCTTTTAATGAGGCACAATACAAAAGAATGTTTATCGTCAAAACAAATATTTAAGTTTTTTTTATTAAATATCATAAATATTAATATTATATTCTCAATGAAAATTTAAGATACCTGTGTGTTTTGCAAATAAAAGTACTCTAGTATTTTTTTATAATAGGGATTATATAAATATATAAGCAAATATACTATATTATTGCTAACTCTAATTCGAAAATTAAAAAAAATGTAAATAAACAAATTAGCATTACATGTAAACATGATAATGAATTTAATTTGAATTGATTCCAATACAGTTGCAAATTTTGGCACGAGTTGGCACGTGTCGCAAGCCTCTATATCTAGTCCTTATAAAGCGTTCTCAAAAGAAAAAATATTTGCTAATATTGGCGTTAAAGTGGGCCTACAAAGCGTTAATATCACTCTGAAGGGTAAATATCTGATATTTGTCAATCGATGTATTGTTTGCACTGTTAAAAAACTGATAAACAAATTACATAATACTATTTTATGGTTATGTTAACAGCGACAACCGTTCACAGAAGGCACGAAGAAATTAACTATAATGAAAGGTTTTATTGGATCGGACGTAAGTGTTGCTCCAAATCTTTATCACTAAAAATTTTATTTTTAATCTCTTGACGTTAACTCTAAAATTTTTTTGCCTAATGCTCTATTATGCATGCATAAAATCTGTATCTCGAATCAAACAAAACATACGTACAACAAACATAATAATCATATATTTAGTACAAGATATTAGAATACTTTCACTATTCATGACAAGGTTATCGACAATTAGTTATGACATTGCAATCGCTGACACAGCAGTTCCTTAGCATTAATAAATAATAATAAATATAATTAACGCGACAATCATGTGAGACAATACTGATATAAGTGGGACAACACTTTCTACGTTTTTAAAAGGAATTGAATTTTAAGAAAATCAGTCATTTATTTCGGCTTTTTTATACATTATTTACTTCCAACTTAATTTGTTACTGTTTTTTTTCAAATATGAAACTTAATAGCGGTTTAAATGACAAGCAAATTTTATGTATAATGCGTTCATGAAAAAAAATTAAATAAAGTTTCCTTAATAATTTTTCTTTATTTATTTTTCAGCGTAAATTTACCAAATAATATGCCCGACAGTCAGTTTTATACAAAAAATTTTTTACTGCTACTTAAACGAAAATTTCTTTGCTTATGTTTAACGGTGTAATTGTCACTCAATGAATCGCATCAAATGTATTTTTTCTGAAAGAAAGCACAAGGTTTATGTTTATTTCTTCTATTCTATTATTATACGTCCAAAGTCTACCGCTAATAATAGTTTTGTTTGAATTATGTGGTTGTGATATTTAAAAGGGGGGTTGAGTTGCGTGAATAAGCTTACTCTAGTAAAACGCAATGCTTTGATTGACAGTTAAATTTAACTGCTGTGGGCATAATATTTTATTTTAATAAAAAAAATCTATGGATTAGATGTATTAAGTGTAGTGCTAGCGTTCGTGATGTAACCCGTGTAACATTTGCACATAACTTGGCTCCGACCTACTTGTTGTTGAATACAGTGAACGTGCTCTAACTCTCTAATCTTAACTGGCAATCATTAAGGGAAAGTAAAAGTTCCTAAACAACTAATTTCTTACATCTCTTTACAAATTAACCTTTTGCTAGTTATTCATATCCAAACAAAATAATAAACTCTTTTTTCATTACAATCGAAATGCAGCTTTTCTTTCGTAAGCTATAGTTAATTTTCTTGCAAAATATTTATAACTTTCACTTTCATTTGCATTGTTCATCATATAACAAATGGCACTCTCAAACAGACTTATTCATTACTCATTGAAAACATAATAAATGACTGAATTAAACACTCGAGACATTATCTCCTAATTGTTTATTCTTTGTTAAGCAACAAAACAGATTTATTTATTTCTCCCGATTTTTTATTTATACTTATTTTAATGAGTTTATTAATCTTAACCAAAAAAAATTGCAAAAAACTTATCTCAACACATATGATTTATATCTTTAGCCACAGAGATGAAGCAAGAATTTCAAACAGCACTCGCAAAAGGACTGCCTTTTCCTATCTTAACGATTGCTGAATATCTCAGTCAAGATGGAGAAGGGTTTTGTTGGGGGCGAAGCTATCGACTCGCGGGTTACTACTCCACTATATTATTGTGGTAAGTCATCAATTCATCAATTTTTTAAATAACTACTATTACTGCTACCTCTTTTCGCATTACAATTGAGAGAAAACTCCGCAATCATAACTGAGAACGCAAAACCACTTTTCTCGATAATGTATGACTGACTTATTGGGAATTCAAATTAATAATGTCCCACTTTTTTTCTCGAAAATTTTAAAACGTAAAATCATGAATGAAAGGTATTTGTTGTCAGAAAAATGTGAGATAAGCTAATCGAAAGTGTGTTTAAAGAATTTATTAAAATTGAATTTTCATTGTAAAGGATTAAGATTAACTGTTCTCATACTTCAATATTTGCATGCCAAACACACATCAATGAAATGGATATTTTATATTTTGACATTTATAATGTGGGAAGAAATTTTTTCTTTTTTTAATTCTTTCGCTGTACGCTTTTTATCTTATATAAAACTAAAATCACAGGTTTTTAGTTTGATTAGTAAATACGCTTTAATTTGGACTTTTTACTCCTTTCTCTGTTCTTAATTGAGTTTACAGAAATTTTGTGGGATTTGAAAAAACTAAAAAAAAAGAGTTAAATTATACCCTGTAATTATTATCATTATTATTATTGCTTGTAATCTTTACGCAATTGTTTAATATTATTTAAAATTTACGTGAAGACTCAATTTTCTAAATTATTGAAATTATTGCTTAAAATTATATTTTTTTAATGATCATTATTCAAATTATTATTTTAAGTTTTTATTTGTATATTTTTTATTTGTTTGTTTTTCCAAATGAAGCGATAAGAAATAATGATTTGAATATTGAAAATTAAGCGTATCATAAATTTGATAGCCGTTTCATTAATAACTTATTTAAATCCGAAATTACCATAAAATCATTATCGTTTAATGATTTAGTTTATTTATGATAATTATTATATAATAATCTTTTTGGAAATTTTTTTCTTTTATTTAATAATTTTTCATTATTCTTATTATTATTAGCAAAATAATAAGATACTATGAGTTATCGAGCCTTTTGTCAGAAACTCTAACCTATGAAAAGAAAATTTTATTTTATTTTAATTTTTTTCCATTTAATTTTCTTATTTTAAAAAAGTTTTTAATTATAAATGATTTAGAGCGAAAAAAAACTCTTTTTTTCGATAAAAGAAAATCGTTAAAAAACATACATTTAATTATACTGTTTTAAATAGTAAATACATTTAATATGATTAATTACATATGTATTTTTAATAGAAAAAATATCACCTAAAAAAGTGTTAACCTTGGTCTCAAAAACAGTTTTTGTTTGAACAGTGATATACAGCCAAACCGAAAGGGAGAGTAACGCTGATATTCGTTCGAACAATAAATAACAAGAAACAAAAAAAAGTTAATTATATTTATTTTCACTAATAATAATACATTTTAAATACAATATATTTAATAACAGCGTTCATAGAAAAACTTTTATAATTGATTACATGCAGAGAAAAAAATAGATAAAGTATTGAGAAACACAAATAACAATTTTGTTTCGCATGAAATTTAATTTGGACATAAAATTACGATAAAATGCTTTTTTTTCTTTCTATCAGCATATGTTAATTTTTCTTCAAAAAGAGTTCACTGCACTAGAAAAAAAATACTTGACTTTCTTTTGTATTTTTTTGTTGGTTTTCTTTCTGTAACGAAAAAACTTAATTAATTCGCATAAGCAATCGA
>JAQIVF010002227.1:0-11567 GCA_034698365.1 Steganacarus magnus | reverse complement strand
TTTAGTGCTATTTTGGTAATTTTTTGATGCTATTTATAGCGCTAATTCGATATGTAATTCTTGCTATTTTTTTGAGATTCTATTAATGATATTTATCTCACCTTTATTTTATTCCCAAAAGCAGAACATTTTCTAAACATATACCGAAGTTTAACAATTTTTTCATCAATTTTTATACTTTTTATAACCGCTAACAGCACTATGTAAGCTTTTTCTTTTGCATCCATAAATGATATGCCACTCCATAAACCCAGTAAACCTCCGATTGATGTGAAATATTGATTAAATATTACTAATGGTTTGTGTGTATAGATTGGATAAGAGTCTTCTCTTATTTTAATTGAAATAACATTGATTCTTTCATCAGTTTCCTTAAGAAAAGTCACTTTTTATTTAATAAAATGCGAATAACGTTAAACAATTAAAACCGTTCTTACATTTCTACTCTTATTCCAATTCAAGACTCTTGACTTTTCTTTTCGAATGTTATTATCCTATTAATTATGAATGCATTTTACATTAGATATCTAATTGATAACAGGAATATTACATTACTGTATTATAACTGTACTTACAGTGAATGATGAATTGCTTTTTCGGATGCGATTCTCTAAAATTTTTAAAAGAGCAATGTATGCTTCGTTAGAATAATAGTTAAATTTAACCGAAATTACGCCATTAATAATGTAAAAATCTTCAGTGCAAGCGGTTAAGCAATACTTATCGCAAATTGAATTTGATAATGAAAGTGAATTTCTATCAATAGTTATAGAAGAGTTGCATACCTTATAGCTACTGATCAAATTTTCGTCCAAAATTAGCGCAATTGAAGTATTAATCGAAGGAATGCAATCATATTTATGGTAATAATAATTTATTAAACAATTATTTACACATTGGTCTCGCGATTTATTATAATATTGTCTGCAATTAGTTTCATACGGCGATTCTAATAGATTTAATCGCATTTTTTTAAATCTAATATCTGTTAAATGTGATTTGATCGCCAAAATCGCATCATTATATGTCGCAAAACCAATATTGTTAACTGACTTTAAGTGATATGAATAATTGAGGTCAGTTTTTCGATAATCGAACCAAATTTGGACATACGGTCTATAGTTTGAAGTTCCGACAAAAGAAGCGCTTATTTTATTCGTTCGCTTATTTAAATTACCCAAAACTGAATAACATAATTGATTTGATATTTTCGTCAAAAAATGGTTTTTCGATGTCATTGCAGTCAATGTATTTGACTTTATTGCCATATAAATCAACAAAACAATCTAATTTTATGTGTTGAAGATATTTAGTATAATCATGTAAGTTATTGACAGAAGTGTTCTTGAAATCATGACAAATAACAAACGATGGAAAATCAATACCATTTTCACTAATATAACCTTTTTCGTTAACTGTGACCAAAGTCTTGAATGATAAATACTCGTGCGTTAATTCTGAGCTTTGATAGACGAGTGCTAACGTGCAAACTATATTGAAATACAATTTCCAGTTTACTTTTTTGATCACATCTATTGCGAGAATGATATAACGAAATAAAATTGCAAACGTATACAAACAAATGTTGCTATTGCTTGACTGTTCGAGTTTGTCATAAAGATATTTATTAATACTGGTTAAATGTTTTTTCATTACTTTAATAGCATTAATAAACACTCGATACATATCAATGACAGCCAAACCCATCCATAAACCCAATAAACCTCCAATATTTGATGCAAAAGAAACGAAATTGTATTCAGCTATTAATTGATAAGTAATCACTGGCTTAACACTTGGTTTAACTTTAAGTCTATATTCTTGATTCTGTTTGTTAGTATTTTCTGCAATAAAATCCACATTTTCATAATATTGTTGCCTACAATTTCTTTTACATTGCGCGAAATTCATTTTTATACTAATTGTCTGATTTAGCTTCACGTCACAAATTTTCGGTAGCATTGATTTCGAGTCGTTATATATCTCAAAGCGATAGTTATGTAACTCTGATTTACTATTTATATAATAAACAGGCATACAATTAAACGCCTCCAAAACTTGTTCTAGAAAACACTTTTTACTGCAGTCTTCGTAATAGTCGTAATCATTTGCATCGAAACTAATACCACAGTCACTACTGTGTGGTGAACTCAACGAATTCACAATAGATTTGCTAAATTTTATTGTTTGCGGTCCGTACACAGTGCTCATCATTAGACTAGTTATGGCGAATTGCAACGATAATGACGAGTGTATTGCAATCACATATCTGAATTTTATCAATTATTTAGAATATAACTTATTTCATAGTAATTAACACTTACCTCAAATTATTAAATAACCGAGACGGACACGAAAGTGAGCGCAATAAATAACTTTCATTGAAATGATAGCCAATATAATCAATACCATTATTCTGGACTATTTTGGCAGAAGTAATACTTGTCTGCTTTTTGTGAAAATAAGTGAAACATTTCGCGTCGAAAAGTATCCAAAATGTTTGCACAATACTCGCTACATCTCCACACACGATAGCATTTGTAGTATTCGTTAAGTGTATTCTACAGCTAATAGGGTTTGAATGAAATTTTCGGGTAAAAGAGTCATTTGTAGTAAAATATTCCATAGTATTGTGGTTTTGATTACTTAATCACTTTTTATTGTCCTGAAAACAAATAGTAACTGATGGCAGTTCTTTGTTTTGATCGTAACTCAAGTCTAACTTTAAGTAATATGGAAACGAGAAATAATTGTTTGAAACGAAAATTATTTGATAAAACATAACACATAAAATTATTAATTTAAAAAGCGGTTTCAATAAATGTTTTTGTGAACGATAACAGTCAATGGTTTTTTTAAATAATATATTAAAGCAAAATTCTTTAAATTTTACCATAATTTAAAATTTTAGTAAGACTTTAAGAAAATTATTTTTTTTATTTTGTGCCTTACTTTCTAAAATAAATAATGTTAAGAGTTGTTATTTTAATAAAATGATTAAAACACTCATTAATGTCAGACAATTAATTTACATATGAATCGGTGACACAAACTATTCTGCACTATCTCTCGCTGTGCCCTATATTTTATAAGCGCTTATTTATTCAATAGATTTACTTTTCAATAGTTCTGAATCGGTGGCTGACACATAATATAATCCAAACAGTGTTAGCTTTAAAGTAAAGTTTGTTGCTAAGGGGGACCAACAGATATTTCAGTATACCTTGAGAATGTCGATAAAATAATACTATCCCCTGGAGTCCAGCTTAAGATTTTTTAAATAATAACTATACATCTCAAACTCAATGTATTACATGAACCTAAAGACTGGTCAATTGTCAAATTTCTTTGTCACATTTCAAATTAAGGTGAAACCTGGAGAGTTGGTCACCCTTTATAAATGAGTAAAATAGGGTTTCTTTTTTATTGGCCGATTTCGGTAGTGTACTGTATGTGACCTACTGGTCGCATCAATAAATGAGTCACTACTTGATACACATTTAGTTATACTTATAGATAATTAAAAAAAACTGTGAATAATGAATTTTATCGCGGGTTAAATAATAATTAATTTATCATAGAAAGAAAAATCCAGTGGTGTTTACAGTGAATAATAATTGATTCCACAGTAAAAGACTAAGTTGATGACTAAATTGTTTAGCAATTTGTGAATCAAATGTCACATAAATCTATTAAATTATTATAAACATACAATGAAACACACACTAAAACAGAGCTACGATCAAATAAAAAATATTTCTAAATTTAATATTGTTTATTTAAATATATATAATTTAATGTCTATCTATTTTTTATTTTTATGTCTAATAATGAATAAAATGAATTCGAGAAACTAACAAAAATGTGTTACCAAACAACAAATTGTAATAATGTGAACCATTTAAAAAATCAGTATAAGATCGAGAAATCAGTGTCAGTGAATGAAAACAGAATGTTATCAGAGAAAGGCAACAGTCAATGATATCGCAGATAATAGAGTGCAAATAAAAGTTTGTCTGCAGCACAGAGTTTATGGCAATGGTTAACACAGCGGAGTATATGAACAGAATCGCTGTTTTCGCTTCTGCTAACAAAGCCTCTTATCTGTATCAGAGAAATGAGCAAATATTTAACGGACAGTTGGACGACGAGCTCAACAAAATTGCGGATTATATAATAAATGACACTCTAAAACCGGCATCTCTTCACGAAAACCGAACACCGATTTTGGGAGATAATACCGTTTATATTTATTTCACACTTAAATCGTACGCCACTCTACTGTTCACGTTTCAGAGACACATGATTATGGGTTTTTCCAAATACAATCTGAAACAATGGTTCGTCGAAAGAATTGCTACAAAACGACTGTTTCGTATCCACTAATGATTGGATCGAACTCATTACGAAACGCTATGCCACTGATGAGATCGAAAAATTGAAAGCTATAAACCCTGATGTGTCGACTGCTGAAGTGGTCGACCACTTGTTTAACCATAGTGTGACCGAAATTATAACACCGGTCAATGATTTTTATAGTTTCTGGGGTAAAGGCAGACATGAACAACAGAATATGCCTGTGGTTCAAAGGTTTGCTCGTCTCGTACATGAATACGGAAGACTGTATCACTGGTGGATGAATGACGGAAATAATGCGCGAAACTTTCGCAAAATTTTTATCTCAGCCGAACGCTGTGCCAAATATGTGTGCGACAGAACCGATCACTTATTCACGAATTATATCGTCAATACGTGGGCTAAATATATTCCACTCTTAGATAGTCGAATAGATTCGATTGACGTTGTGATGCAATGGCTGGTGAGAGCGAGTTGTGCTATGCTTATCAGAATATCGGCGAATCTTCTCATACCAATGCATCATTTGGAGAAACAACAACTCATTAAAAATAATCACGCATTTCTTTTTTGTAAACCCGGTTTTGTTCCCATTATCCGGTTTCATACCACAATGATTGGATATGTGCGACGCATCAAAAGTAAATACATTGAATTTGACGACGAATTCAATCGAATCGACAATGCATTGAGTGACACCAAAGCTATGATCAAAAGCATGTATAGAGACTATTGGAAATATTTGATCAGCATTTGGTGCGACGAAATCGATAAGTTGTTCTCTATGTCTGTTGGCAATCAATTAAATGCGGTGATTGTGCACACTGTTGTTGGCATGTCTGTCATCTATCCGTTTGTGAATGATTTTCGTCGCGAATCCTATATCTATCGCAAACAACTCTGGAATGAGGCACAAGACTTATTTAGAACTCATTTGGTTAGCGGACCTAAAACTTATAAATCAGAGTTTTATAATGTGATCAATCAGTTCCGAACCCAATGGACGAAACGAAGTGATGAGATAGAGAGAGCGATGCCATTGGTGTCTAGTGTTTGGCAAAATTATTTGCGTGATATTCTTATAAATTATGACAGAATGGACGCCAAAGATAAGCCTGACATTAATAAAGCAAATCAAGAGATTTCTAACGCATAGTACTTTCGACAGAAATTTAAAATATTTATTTCCATTGTTTTCTCGTATTTGAATAAAATTATTGATTATTGAAATTATATTTATTAATTCTGATATTAACTCATTTTTGAGATTAACAGATTCATTAGAAATAACATTGAAAAAACTTTTGATTTTTACTTGAGTTATCTCTTAAAGTTATTTTTACAAAATGTTGGATTTTTTAAAAACAAACTTTACTTTAAAAACAGTTTTTAACACTTAATTGATGTCAAAATGTCTCGAAACGCGTTGAGACAGATTGTTGTTTGAGACATAATAAATGTCTCACTAATGTTTGTGCCAATTGTGTCAAAACACGCAAAACACTTACACCTCTGCGCGCAGCGTTACTAAACTATTTATTTTAAACTTTTTGTGGTGTGTTTCGCGAATGGAAAAACTAGTTAACCTTCGAGATGCAGCATAATATGCTTTCAAATATTTTTCATTATTCATTGCTATACCATAGTCACTACTCTAGTTTTATTAGTTACTGCGAAAGAGTCAGTCGTTATTTTGTATTTATTAGTTATAAACATGTGATCGAAACACATTTACAATATTGTTATTAACAATTACTACAATATTTTGTGGCAAATACTATTAATATGAGACTTCTAACAATTACATTATTACACTAATAATTTGGTGGTTTACGTCAAACTCGTTTATTTTTTAAACCGCAATTTAACCGTCGATTAATCGGTAAGCGTTGTTAAGACATTTCCATTAATCTAAAAGCGAAACTTAGAAAACTGTTGTTGTGGTATATTTGCGATCCCTTTGCGTAAATTGGTTATAATAATCGCTATGTTTGTTTAGTTACAGTTTGCCAGAGAATTTTTGTTAGAAAGTATTAAAAATTGTTTAAATATGGTTTGTATATAACTATTTTTTATTTATTAACGAGAGATTGTTAAGTTGTAGAACTGGTTTTTCTGTAAAACGAATATTTGTCAGTTAGAGTCAGTTAGTGATCATACGACTAACAATTTATTTTAATTTATTATGCGAAGCACGTTCGCCCACCACTCGTATTAATGATTTAATCATAAATAAGACATTGCAACCAACATATGCAACATTGGATGAATGCATTCATTGTTTATAGCGGATGCAAAATAGTATTAAAACATAATTTATGATTAATGTGCGCTTAATTAACAAAAAATCTCATTTTAATCAACTTTAAACTTGTAAAAATAATCTTAGGTTTTCTTGTAAACTTGAAAAATAAAACAGCAATTTAAATGAATACCATACTAAGATTAACTCAAATAAATAATTTAAATTATATGATACGCTAAATAATATTACAGTATTAAAAATAAAGTTGAAGAAAACTTCATAACAAACGCTGAAAACACATAAGCGTTCACTACTGTACTAAATCTATCGATTAGTTGTTATCGAAACATACTTAGAAAGTAATTGAATGTGTTATGATGTTTGTATTTTTCTATATAAATTCACATCAAAACTGCAATTATTTATATATCTGTGTACTATCACAACATAAATTAACATAATTTACCAGATTTTGTCGCTTATGAATGCAAGATAATTTATTAATTGATTCGTTTTGATTAATAACAGAAACGTTTTAAGAAATTGCTTTCCACTCAAATTTTTCATATTTCCAAGAAAATGTTTTATCTTAATTAAATATAATATTTATATCTGGATTGTGATTAAAGAGAAAAAGTTCTTTTTATTTAAACTTTTGTGGTGCACATAAACACACACACACTATAAAGATCGAAGTGAAATATAAAGCGTGAGACTAAATCTAATCATGCAATTTCCTTGCATGTGATTTATTTGTAAATAGTATATAACCCTAATCGGAAAAGTTATTGCGTTCAATGTCACATAAAATGTTTATTCTGTTTATGCAAGCAATCAGATTAACGTTAGGTTTAACACTGAAATGCTGCAGTACTAATCTGTGCTTGTTTTCTACGTAGTAACACTATTATTAACGTTATAATACTGAACTAAAACTTAAATACTGAACTTATTTTTTAAAATGTGACTTTCTAATTTTCCAGTTAAAAATGGAGACAAGATTGTGCGATATAAACGGCTCATCGCCGCCAATAGGTTTTACGCAAAAACATTACACATCTCATAACTTCATTGATGTGTTGATCACGTATCGAAAGCGCGCATTCATTTTATTATTGCTCAGCATTTTATTTGTGACACTAATTATAAGTGTATGCATCTATTACTTAACAGCACCAGAAAATCAAATCAAACCAATAATAACAGTGAATAATAATAGTTATTCTTCGTGCGACAACAATACAACCGAAGACGAAACTAATTATGGTAAAAAACTAGTAGTAAAATCTGCAAATTTATTTGAGTATTGCGACAGTAGAGAGAATTGCAACACTTATTTAATTGTGACCATTCGGTACAATATAAGAGATTGTATTTTTTCGTACAAGAAAAATGTGAGACAACGATCTCTGCGTCCATATTATGACACTCACACGCCATTAAATATGTGCAAAACTACTGACGATTGTTCCGTAAACGTTTCGATTTATAATATTCATTACAGTCAATACAATGGTGTCGATATAAATACTACATTACTTAAAAGTTTAAATATACCATTGTATTCTGATCTTAAATGGTCTTATGATCATAATAATAGCGCCAATCAACGTCAATATAAAATAACGGAACCATGGCTTAATGCCACAATTTACTGGATTGAATAAACACAGAGAATAATTACTAATTAAATATATTTTTGGCTCGAATTAATCGTAAAGTATCGCTCATAAACATTGCGTATAATTCGAAGCTTACGACTTCGCATAGTTTTCAGGATTAGGACTTAATGGAGTTAAGAGGAAATCTTGCGGTTCAAAATGTTTTGTGAACTTATTATAGTAAATAATTATAATACGGAATGTTACTCAAGAAAAGTATAAAAAATAATAATTTTTATTATCTAAATATGTATATATTTATTGAAAGTAGTGGTGCACATCAGCTCGAAATTAAGAGCTTTAGCTGAATTTATAATTCTGCTCGATCTCAATGAGCTGGAATTTTTAATAAATAGATTTTATTTATAAAAACATTTTAAACACTTGATAAAAAAGTAAATTAAGTATTTGTTCTAAGCTTAAATAATATAAGATTAAAATAGTATAAAAAAATCAATTATTCTAATAAAACCTAAAAAAATATTGTCAAAATATTTTTAAAACTCGTAAAAATCCATTTTTTCACCTATATTTTCGAATTTCCAGCTCATACCCTGTGTTTAAGCTAAAAGCACTGCTTGAACTAATAGTTTATCTGAACTTTTTTGAGCTAAAAACTGAGCCGAGCCTAGCAGTGCTGAGTAGAGCAGAACAGAGCTTGAGCTAAATGCTGAGATGTTCATCTCTTAAATTCAAATATATGAGTTGTGTTTAACTTTAGCTATAGCTCAGCTGCAGTTGAACTTTTGTTTATCTCTAGTTTGAAGCAATAATTCGAATCAAGAAATCTAAATCTAATTATTTGCTGTCGCTTTGAAAAAACCTTTATTAAATAAGGCTTATTTATTTAATATTATATAAACTTTTATATACACTATTTTTCATATTTATTTAATTTTTATTACAATTAACTATAATAATATGCGCGTAAAATACGAAATAATATTACACCAAACTAGATATAAATGTGCGATTAAATGAAATGAAAATAGCATGAATACTTTAAACATTTTCAAAGCGAACATAAGAATTCGATTTAATACTAGAATCAATCGAAAATAATTTCTTTGATTGAATAACTTTTCAAAAGAAAAGATGGATACTCCGGTAAACATTCCATATAAACCTCCGATATAGACAAACATATACTCGAATGTCATTGACTCGCTTTCAACGTATGATATCATTGCGATTTGTTCGTCAAAGTAGAGCTTGATCTGTGTTTGATGTGGTATTGATTTATAATCATATTTCGAAATATAAAAGTCATAATCAGTGCAATCATTTGGACATAGGTTTTTGCATACTGCACTAAAATTAAGATATAAATATTTGCATATGCGTTCTATTTCTGAGCTTTTCTTGTTAAATTTGATTGCATTATATTTCATTAATTCATTTCACTATAAAACTAAAATTCAATATAATTAGAAATATAGTTAGAGATATATATTTAAAACGCGGAAAATTTACTTAAGAGGAAATAAATATAAATACACCGGAAAAGAGAGTTAAATAAATACAAAAACTTTAAATATAATTATTCATGTATTTTCTCGATTAATTTATAAGATTATATTAAATAGACTTTATCTCAAATAACAATCTACTTGAACAGAAAATACATAACTTTTGCAAACATCGATGCATTTTGATTACTAGTTTTTATGTCGTACTTATTTTGTATAAAATATTCTTTAAAGTTTTCTTCGATTGTATTTGCTTTAAAATCTAATATTCGTTTAAATTGATCGTCATTCAAAACTTCATGTTTCGTTAAACACCACCGATCGCTCCGATTCATTATTTCTCCGCAATTTGGTCGCTTTTCAGGTACCGGTGAAAGTAAATTTATTACCAAATTTTTAATAAATTTCATTTTACCTCTTAATACTCGGTTGTAAGTTAAATCGAGATAACTAAAAATAAAACAAAAAATGGGATATATTTAAAATTTTGTAATAAAAAAATAAATAGATACTGATTTCTAAGCTATTCATAAGTTAATTTTTTTGGCTAAAATTACCCGTGTTTAAAACTGAATAGTTCCTGCGCAATCACTCCTAAGCTAAACATATCTAATTTTGTTGTATACGATGTGGTGTATGACAACTCTTGTGCTCTGTATCTCGCAGTTCCTTTGTATTTGGTGTGTGACTGATCATCGAATTCGTGAAACGTTGATAATCCAAAGTCCGCTAGTCTTACGAATCTATTATTAGTAAAACTAGTTATCAAAATATTTTCTGGTTTGAGGTCGCGATGAATTATGGCTGGTGTTTGTTGGTGTAAGTATTGCACACATTCTAATATCTCGTACAATAATTCACTCGCGATGTAATAACCAATAAGGTTTAATGTTTTATCAGGATATAAGCAATTTGTCTCAATTATTTTGATTGCATCTTTTAAAGTAAATGGGCATAATTCCATTTGAATGTGCAATAAATTAACTTTCTTTGAATTTTGCAATATTTTTGATTTTTTTTCTGCAAAATCTTTTACACCACTAATAGTTGAACCGATATAATAATTAAACTCATGCCACGAATCAAAACACTTGATAATATAATCAGATTGAAATTTTAAAAGAATTTTCAATTCCTTCTCAACAATTGCACTCATTTCTTGTTCAAAGGCTATTTTTTTAACTGCATATAACTTATTATCCTTTTTTGATTCACTTTTATACACAATCGAAAACCCACCACAACCAAGCGTCGAAACTTCATTAAAATTATTCAAATATCTACTAAATGTTTCTTTAATTGATTGACAAGTAATTTGTTCGCAGACTGCAAAAGTTTCATCAATTGAGTTGAATTCAGTTGGATACAGATATTTTAGTTTCACAATATTTTTATGTATACAACAGCCAAAAATATAACATATATTATCTATAGATTAGGCGACAAATATATTACTGTGTTTCGACGCAGCGATTCTGTTTATCTTTGAAGTAGAACTTAATTTCGTTAAACAAGGATAAAGAACAGTAGGATAAATCGAACCACTTATCAAAAGATCACACTTATCTGTTAGCATTAAAGAATATTGTGGACCGCAGCTAATTTCTTTAATTATTGGAACATCTACTTTTGTTGGAATGCATCGATCGTCATCCCATTCATTCTTTTCCAATTGTCTTTCAAGTCCTAACTCACAAAAAAAGTTTCTGCCCCAAGCAAACAACTCACCAGTTTTCGTGAGTGCCATTGAATGATAATCACCGCAAGAAATTGCACTAATGTTAGTTATATCAACTCTAATCGGCATATTCTGAAAATCAGTGTTACTAATGCCAC
>JAQIVF010002226.1:0-11569 GCA_034698365.1 Steganacarus magnus | reverse complement strand
CATTAGCATACAAGTGCAGAATATTCTATTTGTATATTTGTATACAGTTGAATAGTTGCAGTTTCCATGGAAAATATGAATTACATTATTGACACGAGATGTTTGACCATATCATTAAAATGTCATAATATGGTGTGTAAACTGATAAGTGAATACACTTACACTTAATTGGACAACCAGTAATATTTATTTCTATATATCTAATTAATTTTTATTACTTTCATTATAGAATGTTTGTAAATTAAGAAAACATATGGAGTAATTAAATCAGTGAAAAATTTAATTAATTGAATCACAAACTTTTCACGAAATCGTAATTTTAAGAATATATTATCTAACATCTATTGAATCTTAATTATATTAACTTATTATTGTAACATTGAAATGTCTGAAACACCATATTCAGAAACTAGTAGCGATAATATAAACTCTCGACGTTCGAGTATTTCTGAATGTCTCAGTAATGTCGATTCGACACACTCTTGCAATGAGAGTTCACAGCACACTGCTTTAGAACTTCATATACCGATATATATCGAAACACTGACGGGTACAACATTCGAGTTGCAAGTGTTTCCTAACGACACCATAAGTAATATTAAATTAAAATTGGAAAATATGGAAGGCATTCCAATGGCGAGACAGCACTTGATATGGCAGGGACAGGAGTTGAGGAATGAATTCACTGTTGAAGATTATGGCATAGCATTCGGCACAATACTTCGTCTCGTGATCGCTATTCGTGGCGGACCTATAGCTAAGTCTCCGACATTCTTTGATATTGATTCTGACACAGAGGAAAAAATTGGCGATTCTAATGATTGCCAGTCTCGACCATTAACTGTACTCGTATTCCACAATGGAGATCAAATTAAAATGTTTACTATATCGTCGAATGATGACACTGATAGTGTTCTGGATTATGATCAGATAAGTGGCAAAAATATCGGTTCCGCTAATTCGTCAAATAATAGTGAACATGGAGTTAAAGAAAAGAATGAGTTGAAGCAAAAAGAGGATGAAATTACGAAAGCAAAAATGAAAGAACTACAGGAAAGATTGAAAATTCTTCAATTAAAAAGGATTAACAAAACTAATAAGAAGAAAATTGATGACAAATTAAATAACAGCCAAGAAAGTAAAAAGTTTGCAAATAAATTACCACTTTTAGAGAAAGTGCTCAACAATAATCTCGAAGTAAATACTAAACAAAAACAGTGTAACTCTTCTTTATATTTACCGCCCATCTCTGCAAAGCAGATTAGTTGTGACGATAAAGTAAAATATGCGAAATCTAGAAACTCCAGCGACAAACCGACGAGTTTTAGGCATTCACTATTGCAATCGAAATCTATTGACACTTATTTATTCAAAAGATGCTTAAGTTTATCACCGAATACTGAAATAAATTCAAGAATAGCTACTGTTAATAAGCATTTATTATCTAACATACACTTAAGGGATAATAATAAGAACAATTTTTTCCTCAAATTAGATGGCATGCCTGCAAATATTAAAAAATTGGATAATCAAAGACCGCATACTACACCACAACTTAATGCTAATAACAAACTAATATTTATCACCGCCAATGATTTTAATTGCGATGAGACTCTTAACAGGAAACAATTGCTTTTAACACATAAATTGGGCAATAAAGATATTACTAAATCTTTAAAGCCAAATCCTTCACAAAAATTGCCACCAATCAAAACCACTAAAGCTAAAAAAGTAAATAGTACTCGCTGTTCGGTTTGCAGAATTAAATTAGGAATTTCTATGAGATTCACTTGCAGGTTTGTAATTATTTTTTTAAGTTTAATTTTGTGAAACAAACTTTTGTGAGTGTAAATGCATGAAATTTTTATAATAATTCGGATATTCATTAACGGCTATTTTAATAGGCAATTATTAAAAGTTCCGAATTTTAAAGTTTGGTAGAGATTTTTAACGTAATAGCTATTCAACCTAAAAACTATGACTTATTATTTTGGCCATTACTTAATTCTTCAAATTATCTATAATTTTTTAGCGATCTATATTCATCAAACAATACGAGAATTAAAGTCCTCAAAATAATAAAGTTAATAACATTTTGAGGAGTAAATGCAGCTTAGAAAAAATTCACCGACACTTAAATGTGCACACTTTCACCGAAATATAAATAATTATCATAAAAGTCATTTGGTTAAAATCTAAATTTTTTCAATAGATGTGGTTTAATATTTTGCGGTAAACATCGATACTCAGAAGTGCATAATTGTTCATACGACTATAAAGCTGAAGGAAAGAAATATTTAAAAATGAGTAATCCTTTATTTACTTCTTCAAAGTTACCTAAAATATAAGTTAAGTATGGTTAATGAATAAAAAGATTTAGGATAGGCTCGTATATAACGATACAATGAGATATATTTATGAATTAAGTGAATTAGTGTATTATTGGGATAACTTTTTAAACTGTTTTTTTAATTTTTAAAAAATTTCAATAAAGTTATGTGGTTTTACACACTTCTCGAACAGTTTATTTATATTGTCAGTTTTGTCAGTTCAAATCAGATTCAATTTCAAGAAACACTAAAATTTCAGGTTTGTTTGGCATTTAAAATCAAATTTTTTTACCTGTTTTTATTGAAATAATAAATTTTAAATTAAGCAACCATAACAGCACACAGACATTTAAATTGTTACTAACCGTAAATTTTATGAAGTTATTTTTTATAAATTTATTATAAAATTCAAAAATTTCAATAATAATTAATTTTCATGCATCTAGTTTAGTGATGAATTCTTCAGAACGCAATGGGCAGTATTCTATAATAAGAAAAAAATATATATTTAAGGAAAAAATTTTGAAAATAAAAATTTAAGGAAATACACTCGAAAGTAAAACTTGTTTTGCTTCTAAATTCTAAACATTTTTTTGAAATAAGCGATTTTAATGCCTTTTTGTTCCTATTACGTGGTACTATTAAACTAGTAAATATTTACAAAGACAGATAAAAACATGCAATTTGGTTGACTTTCATGAAGAAAATAACTTGTAATTACGCTTTAATTTAATCTAAAAATTTATCTCATTTTACTCAATTTAAGTTTTACGTGCTTTTGTTGTTTAAAAATAAAATTTAAATCAGGGGTGAAATATATATATATATATAATTTCAGCAGAAAAGTTCATACAGTTTAAATCGAAATCCATTTGCTAACAGGAAATTTCAAAATACAAAATTAATAGTAATGTGAAACCAATTAAGAAACACCCAATTAAACCCTGGGGTTACCAATTGATTAAGTTACAGTAAAATCTATAAATTGACAATTAAATCAGGCGATTCACTCTAATTTTGATATTTTTCAAGATTAGTTTATTGGGCTTGAAATATTCATTACATAAATAAAATAAAACTTTTGGATCATTTAATACAGTAGTAATATTATTTTATAGCCAACATTAAATTTTATAGTCAGAACATTTTTCAATGATAAAGAAAATATTTATAATTACTAGAAATGTATTTAAATAATATGAATTGGATTATTTTAATAAAAGTTCAAATTTTTTATCAAACTTTTTGAAGAGCTATAATTTTTATAACTGTTCACAGCAGTAAAACGTCTCAAGCAAAGCGTTAAATAAAAAAATGTTTTCGAATAAAATATTTTATGTTATTATTGATTCAATTTAATAAAAACTTTATTATGTTATTTTTAAGTTAACCTTTTTTGCGCATTAGATTCCAACTGTTTGTTTGAATTTAGTTTATCGTTCAATGGTAGCGTTGCGTCATTAACGAGTGTCTCAGTTGTTATTTTAATTTCGGGTTTCGAGAAATTTGTTTCCGCAACTTTGGTTATTCCGTAATCGTATTCGATCGACGAAACTCTTCTCTCCAATACTGGCTTAGGAATATTCTGGTTCGTCTTTTTAGTCTTGTATTTCGAAAATATGATCGAACAACCAATCAAAATGACCAAAATTCCAAAAAACAATGTAAAATAGCCACCAGATTGAACTGATGACTTCTGCGCACCAAATGATAGAAGACATATGCCAATAACAAGTGAAACCATACCAAACAGAATAACAATGTATCCGCATTGCGTTCGTATATTTGATTTGCTAACCTTTTTATAATTAAACTGAAAATCACTGTTATTGGATACCAAACTTGTTGTGGACGCGTAACTATTTTGTCGACTTAGTGTCGGCGGATGAGATAAATATTGCATTTCTGGCACACCGAGCATATTAGTGCCGTTTGCGGACGCATTTCTTACATTACTCGTCGCATCAGTATCGCTGTTGTATCCATTTTGCGAAGCGTTTGAACCTCTGTACGCATAATTATAACTATTTCTTCGCGACGAATATTCTGGCAAATCACCGCATAATATAAAATCTTCGATTTCGATATTGGATCGCGGGCTCACTTTTGTTTTACTGGTTGCCATACTTTTAAATTAAAATCTATTTTTCCAATCACTTAATACTGGCTTTAAATAGATGTTGAAAGGAGCAACAAATTATTCATGTGTTTATAGCATTCTTACTTTTCGTCTAAAGTGCTAATTCATGACTGAGTTTGTATTTTTTGTTCTCTTACGTACTGTACATCTACAACATTAGGAATTACCATTCACATTACATTCGATGAAACTATAATAAATCACATCTGCATCTTTGCAAAAATAAACTTATAAATTAGTAGTGTTTGAAATGATATTGCGTCAAAAAATCGAGACAATCTTTACTAACATCTTGCTATAATTTTATACCACCAAATAACTTGTTGCTAAATTTACACGCAATTAACGTAATGGAATGATACGTTTCTTATATGTATCCGTGGAATTATTTTTTAGATCATTATATATTTTAGTTCCCAATTACCAGAATGATCTATACTATAATAGTAATTAATTGTATAAAACACATGAAAGCTGTCCTTGAATAAAATTAGTCATTATCAGTAGAATTGAAGGTCACTAAACTATGTAATGAAACATTTGCTGATTTTCTATTTGAATTTAACGAATTGAAGAATTTCTAATAGAATAATCAAACGTGTGTCAAAACTTAAAGAGAAAACACAAAAGGTTTTATGAAATAAGTGAAATATATGACTTTTGTATAGTTTAATATGCTGTTTAAGACTGTTAAATTTAAAACTTCTATAGTAAAATCTTTTTAAGAGATATTAAATAAAGAAATCTTAAAATAAATATTAAAAAATATATTTAGTTAATCCGTTACTTTTATTTATTAAAATAAAGTGGTTTTAAATTTCTTAATTTGTAATAAATTTTAATTTGCGGTTCAATCCGATTCATATATCTACATATTTACTTGATATGTATGAATTAACGGTAAGTAATGACGCATTAGAGTGCATAACCAATACATTTAATATGATAAACATTACAATGCAAGTAATCGTTACATAATTTAAATTCATTTTTTGACATCTCTTAAAATTTATATTTTTTGCTTCACGTGTTTCTAAGATTCTGCCAATTTATATATTTACTTATTTTACAAATTCGTTATAACTTAAGTTAATGTTAAATAGTGTTTTGAAAAATGTTTAATATAAACTAGGAATTGTTTGTACTCAATAATCTTATTTTCAAAATAAAACAATGAAAAATATTTTCTTAAAATAGACTTTTTTCATATTTTTAAAATCTTTTTTTTTTTGACAATCACTACGAAAAGTTGCGAAAGTGTGTTTGTGTTATTTCATTACTTTATTACAGTATTATCAAATTACTATAATGATGACAATTTAGTACTCTTTTAATTAACTTCAAACAGTTGTGACATTTTTTACGTGTTTAAACTAATTATTTTTGCAATCAAATCATATTTAATAGCAAATCAATTTTAAAACTAAAGACTGCGAGAGCAACTTTATTATTAAGGATAAAATAAGTCTTTTGATTTCTTCATTTTTCGCGGATATCTGGTCAAAATAGAATTCGGATACAACTAAAAAAATTAAATAATAAATAGAATAAACGCGAGACGAACATCACTTTTATATCAATTCTCACCTCAAGCTGTTGAGATCGAACTAAATTAGTAAAATCTAATTCATTTATAGTTAAGTAAAGACATGTGTCGTTATACTCTTGTTTATTATAATAACGAATGACAACACTTCGATTGATTACATATTCGTAAACACAGTAATCATATAAATTACTGATGAGCTCATTTAATATTCGCACTTCGTTTTTCATTCTTTCGACGCCAAACTTTTTCACTTCCAAAATAAATTTCTTTTTAAAATGATTGTAGAGTCTAATATCAGCCCAAATAAGTTCCTGAAGCTTTTTTCGTATCACGTCATTCAATAAACTTTTTGCGTTCGATTTTCTTGAGTTCAGCTGAGTTATGAATATTTCATTCAAACAAAGCCATAAGAATTTAAACAGAGAAATACAAGAATGTATGAATTCAACAAATAATGAATGTTACCTTAAAAGCAATCACATCAAACATAGTCCAACATAACTTTTCTTTCATGAGTATTAACGATTCGGTCATATTCTCGGCAATTAAAACAAAGTCGAAAACTTCATCGATTAATTTAATGTGATGGTCAACAGCATCCACGTTGAAAAAGTCTTCCATATTCATACCAAAGTCAAACATTAATTGATTCCAACCTAATTATGATAATTAAAAAATTTATCTCATTAAATGTCTTAAAACTAAGCAAATTATGTCAACAAATTCGTATCTATGAAATAATTGGTCATTTTATAAAACCATTGGTGTCATTAAAATATATAAATATACTACCAGTAAGAATATAAGTATTCTACAGACAAAGGTTTTAAGATCCTCTCTCATTGTATACAGTATTAAAAACTAATTCGGAGAAAAACTTTTGTTAAAAAATCATACCAATTCTATTGCCAAATCGTTTAGTGAAAACAATATTAGGAAACGTAAAATTATCGTTATTAATGTCATCAAACGTAAAATTCCACAAACGAGATAAACGATAATACGAAAACATAGACTCAAACAGATTAACGGGATTTCGCATTATTGTCAAATAAATAGTGTCGGCTGGCATTATTGACCTGATTTCTGTATAATCAAATCTGGTGTGATGAGTAAATATGTTATATTGACCGCCGAACTGCCACAGATTTGGCACCATATATCGGTTAAACTTTTCCGGATGTCCCAAATAGTTGTGTTTAACCGGTAATACAAATGCTTTCGAGTGAGTATATCCGTAGCGCATCATAATATTCTGTATTGTAGACGACGCACACTTGTGAGTCTTGAAGAATACTATATTTGATTTCGGTGTGCAATTCCAGTTAACGGCCACTGATGTTGAAACGTCCGCAAAATTCGTTTTCATCCGCGTTTCATCGAACTGTGATTTCATGATAGTTTTAACTTTAATGTATTTCTCGCTACAAATAAAGTATAGAAATATTGTCGCGTATTTAAGTTTTCAATTAAATGGTAATTTAGTTTTTGCAAACCTTTCATAAAAACAATACAAAACAATTAAAAGTGAGATTAGCATGCAGTAAACGAATAAGTATTTATAATATTTATATAAAATCATAGTTAATTTGTGGTGTAATTTAAATCGTTGTTTGCACCGCTTATTATTATATCGCATAAATTGTTAACATTTTTAATATCATTTTTTACTCTAAAATATACTTTTTTATATAAAGCGCGTAATATTTAATTAAACAGTGTCTCGACACGTGTATGATGTATTAAGTTACACATTTAATTCATTTTTAACAAAATGTCTACTCGTAACAAACAATTAAAATCAATTAATTTCTACTCAATGCAATTTATCAAAATCTATTAGACGCATACGATTTGTTGCATTCGAAAATATTTCAATGCGTAGTCTGTTTTAAAGTCTTAAACATTACAGTTTTATGAAGTAAATTAAGAAATTATTATTAATTTATATCAAAGGAAGTTTATCTGAAACATTATATTTAATATTTTAAAATAAATAGTGTATTAAAAATTTTCGGTAATATAGTGAAACTATAAAACTAGTGCATTAAATTAAATTAAATTAATTTTTGTGATAAAAATAAATTATTGGCTAATTACTTTAATTTAATATACCAAATATGCTAATGGTGTTAAAAATATGCAAAAATTAAACCCAAAACTTTTGTTTGAAAAACCGAGAAATTTTAATTGTCCTAATTTTATGTTATAATCAGCCAATATTCTGTTTGAGTTCGATAGAGATAAAGTCAGTTTTAAACCGATACTCAGTAAACAATTTTTGATAACAATTTAAAGGTTTCCAAAATAAGTCTATGACTTTTCATACTCATAGAAACATTGTTTCGTATTAAATGCTATAAGCAAATATAAATATTTATGTAAAAGTTAAATTTCATTGTAAATAGCAAACAAATTATTTAGTCTAGTTAACTACTAAGTCAATAAAATTAGTTTGGTTTGGGATTAAATGCTTAATATATTTAGTAATATCGGTTTGTCAGCTTATTATCTGATTTATTCCGTTGTTTCGGTTTCATTTTTCTTCATACTAACTCTTTTATACATCGATTAATAAGAAACATATATTAATCTAATTATTTCTTACATGTTCGCTAATTTAATTAAAAATAAGAAATATTGAACGGGTTAACAATAATTACGGTATAAAAAAGTTCAACCAATCAACGATTCCGTATCTATAAAATCGAAATTTGTTCTAAACTGTCAATCAATGCGATATTAATTAGATTATTAGCACGCAATGATTTTAATGATTTAGTATGAAAGAGATTTGCATCTTAAATCTGTATGATATAGCGATTACTCGAAAAGCGCATCCCATTACTAATACAAACAATTTATAGTGATCACAATAAACCATACTACTATTAAATAGTATCTGTTAAATATCTCGCAGTCAAATATCATATTTAATATTTTTGGTATAAAACTAAATCGAGCATAAATGGCAAATATCGAACTTAAATCGATGCCAACCAATAGCAATAAAATCGAAAATAAAAGCCCACAAAAGAACGTTGAAAAAGATGGCACGAAAACTTTATCGAAACAAAGCTCGAAATCGTTATCACTAAAAGAAGACATCAGCAAATCGAGTTCAAAGAATGTCAAACAGAATTCAAAAGCGAAAGATTTTGTGTTGAATAATATCTATTTTATGCTACAATGGTCTTCGATATATGCGTATATTATCGGATTCATCATAATTATTTGTATGATATTAGTATTGCTTTATTTCGGACATTATTGGGAAGATTAGATTAAATCGATTATTTTCGTTGATTTTTTGTTTAATATCACTTTATTTCATCATTTTTTCACCATCAAAATTTATTTTTATTTGAATCTGTTTTATAATTAAACGTTGTATAATTAAATTTTACAATAACAGACAATCTAAACACTGTATTTAAATATTTTGATTAAATTGTACGAATTATATTTTAGAAAAATATAGCTGCATTTAGAATTTAATATTCTCTCAAATTATTTAAGTAAACAACTAAAACCAAGCTTGTGGTTAATTCGGAGATAAGCTTTTTTGCTGTCTTACAGATCTTATTATGGATCTTTCAATTATATCATATAATATACAATTTCATTAAATTATATTTACTAATTATAAATTGATAAAAATGAGGTTAATTTGAAGCAACAATGTTAACATTGTTAATTATCTACAGCAGTAAGATGTTTATAGGAAGCTAACAGGTAAGCAACGCATGTCAAGTTTATTGAAAAGTGTTGAACGCATTGATGCACACGGAAATGCTTTGGGCACTAATAAGACACATCTATTTATGCGTGTATTGTTCACTATACGGTGATTTGGTTTTTTAATTCAATGGCAATACTATTTATCTGTTGAAGTTTATGTGTTTTCTTTAGTATTCAAGCGAGTAATGTGAATTTTTTCAAAAAGTTTGCCTCACATTTATTCTCGAAATATGAACTTTTGTTCATAATTCGCATGCATTGATTGCGTTGCCTCTGTTTAAACTTTTTAAACAAGTCATAAAAATAAAAATTCATTATTATTTAATATACAAATATTGCATAGCGTTTCGTTCAGTTGACAAACACTTAGGCCAGCAAATGGTATTTCGGTTGTATAAGTTTGAGTTTTGTTGCAGTTGGATCACCCAAACTGAATGCATAGTTTGTTTTATCAATTTTGTTTGAGAAACTTAATAAATTTATACGTAATTAATTTTGTTTGAAATATGATTTTATATGTAAGTGCGTTCATCTATTTTAGCCTATCGTCCTATTCTTTATCGCAATTGAATTCTTCAATCAGATATAAATTTAATCATTCACACTCTTTGCCTTTTATTAAAAATGAAAATAAGTCAATCAGTGAAACAGTCAATAATAAATCTGAATTTAATGGACTCAGAAGAAGCGACGTTTGGGAGCATATTTATGGACAATTCGGTAGGAAATCTTATCCATTGTTTTAATGCTTTATTGAATTATTAAATTTTTGTTTAGCGACTGACAAATCAATTCTTGAGGAACAATTGGCACAAATGACTTCATGGCTTAGCGATGAAGACACTTTTATGATGCCTGAAGACGCGGCACTTCTTGAATCCACTACTAATACGGCAATGAAAGAATCGAATAGCAAAACAGTGCACGGTTTAGCAGAGCCTTTAAAAGCAGAAAAGCTTAAGATTAATAATCATCAGCAAAAAGACCATCAAACGCTTCAATCTAACAAACAGATGTCGTCAACTCAAACACAGTCTATAGTATCGCCAGATGACAAAAATGAGGCTGATATTGGTATGGATGATGAAAACGAGAAAAATCATAATTACGAAACACAGTCGGAAGACGAAACTGGTCCGTCAGGCACCACCAAAATGCCGCCGTGTGCTCATCACGGCAGATATTACTGCAGCCATAAAGAGGATTATCCAATAAAAGTGGTCACCGAAGTGACCAAATACTATAAATGGCCGCTCGAAAAGTTATTTCGAGATTTGCGGCATCAAGTAATGCCAACATTAGCCAATGATAATTCTGGTGCATTGGTTTGTGACTCTATCACAAGGATTATTAGACCCGGTTGGTCGAAGAACACCAACGGAAGGTGGCTCGTCGTTATCAATACAGATTATTACCAGCAGTACATTACTGAGGTTATCTGTCGCCACGGAAGCGGAAGTTATTGCAATTTCATACCACCCTGTTATCACGCGTCGTGCGCGCAGAGGTATAACACGCAAAAATTGCTCGTTGTTGACCCTTGGAATCCATATAAGGGTCCTTTTCTTTCTGAATTCCTGTTTCCTTCGTGTTGTATTTGTTACGTGCCTTCGGAGACATCTTTTGTGAAGCAAACACAAACTTCTTCGGCTCATCAAACAAAACTACCAAACATTGGCATTTTATCGTCATCCACACCTAATTCATCTTAAATTATTCTGATTTTTTTAAATTTAATTTATTTTATCGTACAATTTTTAATAATATTTATTATATTGAATTTTATAAAATAAATGATATTACAATCAA
>JAQIVF010002225.1:0-11569 GCA_034698365.1 Steganacarus magnus | reverse complement strand
GAGGGAGGGAAGGAGGGAGGGAGGGAGAGAGAGAGAGAGAGAGAGAGAGAGAAGTGAGGCAAGAATTTAATTTGAAAATAAAAAAAAATAAAATCAACGGCGAACAGCAATTCTCGCTAAACACGTGTGCGCTTACAGTACCGGTAATAATTTTATTTACTATTGTAAATGTCAATGTCAATGCTAAACGATTTTTTTACTTTTTTTTTGTTGTTGCTTTTTTCCACTTTTTGGATTTGCAATACTGTTACTGTTAGTGACTTAGAAGATATGATATTCGAGATTCAAGGAATTTTTTTATTGCAATTATTGTTCGCCTTAATCTTGTATGAAATTTGAACCACTTTTTTATTAAAAGGTTGACACTGATTAGTTTGTTTAACTTTTAGTCAAAAAGTGTATACTTCCGATTTTTTCATAAGAATTATGAATTAAACTGAAATTTATGTTTTTAACAAACCAATAGTTTTCGGTTTCAATCCGTTATAAGTATAACTAAAAATATTTCTGCTTCAATAATATGGAAGATTATTAACGTTAAGAATAAATAATAAAAAGCTAATTCAGAAACTAATATAGAAAACTATTCCAGTTATTTAATCATCCATTATTTCTCAAGAGAAGAAAAAAAATCAAATCTCGAAACTTATTCACAATATGCCACCAAAACAACAAATTACGTTTAGGTATCGATAATAGCGTTGCAAACAAGAAAAACAACGAAATATATATCAGATAACCTTAAACACACGCACAACAGTTGAATTTAGGTTAAGCCGAAAAAAGCAGTATCGCGCAAATTTGGTCATAAATTTGTATTTTAGTGTAGAGTAACGGTGCGCGAGTGTTACGGCTGTTGACGGGAAAAAGCCGTAAAGTAAGATAAACGGATACCTACGACATACATACATTGGATGACAGTAAATGCGATTTTTATGAGAGAGTTGGACGCATAAATATATTCGCAAATTCATAAAAATGTTTCTCGAAAGCAAAACACAAATACAGCGGGAGAGGAGAGAGAGGAGAGTCAGAGTCACATCAAAGAAAGTAACCAAAAAAAGTGAAAATTGTTTTATCTCGCACACAAAATCTCTAGTTTTTTTTTCTTCATTTTTCACGCGATAGATAAGAGAAGAAAAAAAGAAGAAAAATGTTTAGCACTCACTCTTCCTTTTTTTGTGTGCAAAATAGCGGAACGCACACGAAAATTGCGAGAGAAAATTTTTTTAAACATTCCATTTTTTGAGGCATATTATGCGCGCTCGAAATACTTGCGTGTATATTGTGATTAATATGACGAGAAAACTTTTTTTTACAGATAATAATAAATCGCATGACATAGAAAATTTGCCGACTCTTTAAGATTTTTTCGTGTGTTTTGTTGTTGCTGTTAGAAAGATGTCAGAGAAGAGAGAGAAAAAAGTTTATAACTTTTCTCCCTATTTTTTAAAAGTACAGTTGATTAATACGCCACTACTGATGAAATAGACAGAAAATATTTTCGAACGCTTTTCGTGAATTTAAATTAAATTTTTTCCAAAGATATTATTATTATTAAACTTATTTGCAAGCAATTTTTTGGGGAGCAATCTATCTAACGCTATGAAGCAAGTTTTAATTTAATTTTACGCGTACAACACACAAATTATATTTTTTGCAATCTTCTTCTTCTTTTAGTGAATTAAAAAATTTGTTTTTTTTTGTGTTTTTATTTTAATTTAATTTTAATTTTTTTTTTTGCTTTGCATTGTCAATTATACATTTATTAAACTAAATTTGTCATTTTTTTTAGTTTTTAGTTTACTGCTTATTCTGAATTGTAAAGTATTGAACAGAAATTTTTTGCTTAGACAACGAGTACTATTATTATTATTATTATTATTTTCGATGCTTTTCACAGATATCCGCAATTTTTCAAGTTCACAGAAATTTTAATCATGTCTACACATAATCACTGTGCAACCATTTTTTGGCATTGAAAGTCGTTTAAACAAACATATCAACCGCGATATACAAAGAGTGCGAGAAAACTATAACAGTTCACCGCTCAATGATAACAAAATTAAGTGTTAATATTGATTACCACTTATATCAGCTTTGGTTATAATTTTAACGCAAATAATCATAATCAATCATAAATATCTGTAAAAACAAACAAAAATCTAAGGTTCAATGTGTTTATCGTTCTATTGGTTAGTGTGGTGTGCGCTCTCTCTCTCTCTCTCTCTCTCTCTCTCTCTCTCTCTCTCACACACCAAGTAATCCAAAGTCAGTGTTTAGGAATAAAATTTAAGACTCATATTTAATCCATAAGAGGATTAGTGATTTTTATGATATTTCATAAAAGTCAAGAAAAAAGAAAACTCCAGTCAGAGATTATTTTTGAAAAAAATTCAAGTAATATTATAAAAGTTAATTTTAAAAAATGTCTCGCTGTAAAAGTGTGATATCATTAAACAGTCATACGATCAACAATAGTCATTGAATTCAACAAAGAAAATTAAATACACAATGAATTATATAATTAGATTATATTGTAAGCTTAGTGACAACCACTACGTGCGTCGTTGTGTGTGTTGTGTGTGTGTTAGTGACAACTTGACAGCGATTTTTTGTTGTTTGTCGCGGCTTCGAATATCAAAACCCAATGCCTTACTTAACCGCATCCCACTCTCTTAGTTCTTAGTTATTAAACGCATAATACGGCATGTTGTGTATGATTATCCTTGACATTCTAATTTTCTTTTAACATACTGTAATATCGCTCGCATATCTTATCTAATATGTCTAAAATGTTAATATGTCTCGGCTATGTCTGGCGAATACCGAATATATTCAGCTGAAAATATAACGAGAGCGTATTTTTAATGCATCAATTAATGCTTCTAAACATATTTATATATAATGACAGTGCGGTAATTATGCTTGGATTGTAAATTTATTAATTAGTTTTTTCATTCATTTAGTGGTGTGTGTGTGTGTGTGTATATAAAACTAAAAACTGTAATCTTGAAAAATTACAAAATAGAAATATTTCTGCTATCATTATAAACGCTACTAATGTTGTTGATTACTACTACTGTCACAGTAGCAGTAGTATCAGTATTTTAGTTGAAAAAAAATATTTCGTTTAAAATTAATTACTCTAAAGAATGTGCACTGGAATAATACTACTGTAAAATAATCGAAAGTTAAATTCTACACTCGAATGTTTTCTATTTCTTTAATTAAACAGTAACATACTTTAAAAAAGAATCTCGAAAACCACACTCAAAACACAATAAACAAAACAATTTTCCTAATAGTCTTTAATGCATTTAAATAATTTGACTCTTATAATGTTACAAATTTAGTTTTGCGGAAAAATAAAGAGAAAGAACAAGAAGAAGAAAATAGAAGAATTTTTTTAAAACCATTTTAAATAAATTAGCATAAAAAGTAACGCGAATGTAAATTAAATTGCTTTTCGTTTCTCTTTTTTTTGCTGTTTCGATCTTTCTTTATATTTAGAAAGTAAAGAGTATTTTTTTCGGATAAATATATATCTATATATAATTGAGCTTTCATTTAGGGCTTGCACTCACAAAAAAAGTGCGCTTCAACAAGAAAATTAACACATCATAAATTAAATGAGTGGAAAAAAAGTTTTTTTCTCTCCACAATTTCTTCTTCTTCTTCTTTCGAAACATAATAAACAAAAACTTGAACCGGAGTTTAATACGTTTATGAGAGATATCAATCATTTAGTTTTGTCACAACTTTTAGAAATTAGAATAATAATAATAATATAAAAAATGCTTGCTAGTGATTTAAGTGATCATTGTTTTGCATTCAATTTAGCTAGAATTTATTTATCTTAAAAGTTATCCTTTTTATCAATCAACTAAAATGGGCTAAAAGTTTTGCGCGCACAAAAAAAATGGAAATTGATTTATCTGTATTAGAGTTCTTCATTTTTTTGCGTATAAAAGTCAGAATAGAATAACTTTCAAAGAAAAAACTTCTTTTGTTCATTCACTGAAAATAACCGAAGTTAGTAAAAGTGGAACTAATATACATATTTGCCACAAAAAATCAATTGTGTTTAGTATTACGTTTTTTACATGTAAGCTCAAGGGGTTTCAAATGCTATAATCGGAATCCATTTAAGGTTTGTATTAAAATGCAGTTGTCATGCAATTGTACTTATGTTTAAAATCATTATTACTTAAACTTGTAAAGGAAGAGAAAAGGCAAATATAATCTAAACATTATAAAAGAGATCTATAATAGTAAGAGAATTTTAAATTTGAAATCAAATTTTTAGTCTAGTTTAGCCTAAATCAATAGAAATTTGAGAGGATTTAGCGTTGAACTTGAAAAGTTTGAATCATTTCTAGGAATTTATTTTTTTCGAACAACTTTTATGCGAGTTTCTTTTAAATTGTCATCTCTACTCATTCTTTTGTGTGACAACTCACTCACCGAAATAAGAGATTTAAACTACTCTTTCATTTTGAAAAAATGCAGTTCGCATATATATATATCATACTTGATATGCAAAATTTATTTAAATCGCATTCTGCAACAGTCGTCGTTTAAGATTCGAGTTTCAAATTTTAAAATAAATTTTTTCATTCATTTTCATTTTATTATTATTATTATTATTATTATTATTATCCCACGTCTTATATACTTTTCTTCTCCATCATCATTATTAACGCTTTCTTTCATATACACTTTGAATACCGTTTGTGATAAAATTACTAAATAAGTAATAACCCCGACGACGAGGCAGCTATAAGAACATAGTGATGATCGTAAATATGATATGTAACCGATATCTCAATACTGTATAACTCGAGTTCAATGCTTTTGCCGCAGTATTTCAAAAGAAAGTCGTAAGCATATCAAATAAAATTCAGTTTTTATTTCCCTACTTGTGAGGAATGTTTTTTTTAGTTCTTAAGGTGGCATCGAATATGTATTATATCTAACTTTTTAATAAAAAGTTTCGAAATTTAATTATTAATTCGCTAATAAGTTATATGCACATTTTATTTGAAATTAAATAATTATGTCATTTCTGAGTTGCGATGAATGTTATATAATATATATATAATATAACTTCTAGTAAATTTACAAATTGCTTGTGGTATGTATGCATTAATAATAATAATAATGTCGAGTGGCATATGCATACCAAAACCATATTAAACTAAATTAAAAACGCAATACTTATACCATATTAGTTCCGAATACATTAATACATATTTATTTGGCGTTAATTAAATTTTATGTGTGCCATAAACTTTTTGAGCATTAATTATTATACATTTCTATAATCAAAAAAACACTTTTTCAATTATTTAAATCTCGCCAGATTTTGTGTGTGTGTCTGCTATTATTTCGAGTAGAAATTAAAAATTATTATTAATTACATGATACGTGAAATATGTGAAACTTTCAATTACCCACGAATTATCTAGTAAAACACACGTATCAAATGACTAATAAAAAAATTTAGCAAACTATTTCTGAAACTTTCATTCACTTATATATAATTTTGATGGGGAATCTAATTAGACGACACAGTAAGAGAAAGAAAAAGAAGATAAAGATTATGATCGCATTCTTGCGCAAAATGTTTTATGCGTTAATTAAATTTAATATAAATTAATTTGTGTGAAATAGGCTGTTCCATAAGAGGGCTGGGGTTGTGTTGGAAGTTTTAGAATTTTTAGTTGTTTATAAAATCAACGGATAAAAGTTAGAATATGATTTACTGTAGATTTCTAAAGCAAAACTTTTTGAAGTAAGTTGCGAACTAATTTACGTTCAAATTCTGTGAGTTTTGTAAACAAGATATAAATCTTCCGATTCAAAGGTAAAAAAAATTGTCGTATAAATCGCGTGTATTTTACCCATTTAACATAAAAAAATTTGAAAAACCCCAGACCAGTAGAGTCTGGGCAAACCCTGTGTTGAATTTACATTAACATGACTTGTTAATTGTTTTGCTAAAACTTTTGGAGCATAATTATGTTAACTTATAGTAATGTAGCAATGAATATTAATTATATAAACATGTTCAGTAATTCTCGGACTATTAAGAAAAAAAGATTTTAATTCTTTTTTATAGCGATAATTATTTATAATGTATAATATTTTAATGAGCATAGAGCACATGGTTATGTACTAAGATTAGGTAAACTAATGTGTGCCTATTATGTTAATCCATTTAAGTGAAAATGTATAAATTTTAAAATACTAAAGTGGATAACTGTATAGTTTGTTAATTATAGAATAAATCACACGATCGAATTACCACACACACGAGCTCTGTGTACTGTAATGGCCCAATAATCAGTGCCGCTTACTATAATTGATATCTGTAGCGCAGACCAGATCAGCCAATTTTCAATAACCAACACATTCCCAGCACTCAGTTGAGAAATGCAGTCGATTATTAAAGTTAGGACACAACACTTTTTATCGATTAAATTTGCGCTCAGAGTTTTTTTTAAAGAAAAAGACATTCTGTCGGATGAACATCAAATAATCTTACTTTTGTATGAAAGTCAGATCTTGAGCTAAGATAAAAATACGACTGAAAAGAAATATTTACGATTTTGCTGCGCATTACTACTACATAAGGTTAAATATTATGCACTTATTCTTTCGTCAATAAATGCGACAAAAAAGAAAGAATTTATTTTCCGATGCAGGCAACAAAAAAAATACAGCAACTTTTTAAGTTTCGCATATTTTCCGAAGTAAATTACAACTCGAGACTAATAAATAATGCAAAATTATTTGCCCTCTAATCAAATAAAATTTTTATTACACTCTCGCTCTCCCACTCACTGCTCACTACTCCACCATAAATCATGCGATATATTACGTTCATTTAAATTACTTAACGGTTCATTAAGTTTTATTTAATGGCAGCGATGAAAAAATTGAGTATTTGTAATGCTCGAAAAAACAGTACAAATAGTTAATCAATACAAAAATAATGTTCTCATCATTATTCACAAAAAATTACAGTAATATCGAGCCGCGCAGTGATTTTGTATTTTTTTCATCTTTTGACAAAATAGACGGCTAAAAATATTTTAAACTCCATATTGTTACGTAACAAACCCGGGTTCATCTTTTATATAACATGGATTTATCAGAAAAATAAAAGCAAATATTTCACCAAAAAAAACTATGCAATTATTCTAAAAGTATTGTATTATCAGAATTCTTTTGGTAAAAAATAATACATATGTAACGACGACCACACCTTTGAAATACAAACACCCAAACAAACACACAACAAACGCGCAAACATAAAAAATTAAGTTAAACAAATACAGTATAAACCAAATACAGATTGAGAAGAAAGAAAGAAAGAGAGTGCAACGCGTAATAATAAAAACGCACTAAAATATTATTTATATTTCCCATTTGACACTAATATTTATTTTATTTTTTATTGTTGCTTTTATTACAATTCATTGTAGGATTTTTAATCTATTTGATTGAATTGTTTTCGTCTTGTTTTCCCCATCGGTTTAGTCGTTATTTACAAAAAAATGATGCAAAAGTGGGAAAAAAACACGAACAATGGACCACACTATTAGAGGAATAATGCATACACGTTCGCACAGAGTAAATGTTAAGCTTAGCTTAGCTTTCTTGTCACTAACGTTAACACCAATATTATTTGGAATATGTGGTGCGCGCGCTAACTGAACGGGTAAATCACTAAACCCGGTTTCGGTGTTATATTTTTTTATGTATTTTTATTTATTTATTTGTTTGTTTTTTCTCTTGGTTATATCTATTATATCTGCGTGTACACATAAGAAAAATCAATAAGAATCATTAGAATAAATCAATGACAGTGGGATTACTAAAAGTGATTTCGTGTACAGTATAAGTGATCGCCCAGTCTATTATTTTAGGGTTTCATAAACAGTATTATTAATTCTCTGTAATGCGTGTTTCTCTTTCAAAGTGATTTTTTTTATTTCGAAAAACAATATTATTTGGATTTTAGTGAATTATAAACATAAAACATGAAATGGGAGTTGTCTTACCAAAAACAAAATATTAAAATAAAAAAACATGTTTCACACAGGATTACACTATAAACTAAACTCTAAAAAATACAGAGAATCGACTTAAATAGAAGTGCTCTCTAAACATAATTCCGAACAATCTTACGATGCGATTACAGAATTCGGCTCCGATTTTCTATAATAACACATTTCTCGCATACGTTATTCAATCACTAGTTTTAGAGTCTCTCTAATCTATAGTGTGTATAATCTGATTAATTTCCGCATTAGTGCGCCCCCAATACTTCAGAGAAAATGTTTCAGTATTTGTACTCCGAATTTGTTTGGCACTGATAATGCGAAAATTAACTCAAGTAAATAATAGTGGAAAGTTTTTTCTCTCTCTCAATAAAGCAAAGTTTTTCTTTCATCAGTTGTTTACAATTTAATTAGCGTTAAAGAGTATATAATACTGTAATAAGTTACATCGCAATGCACACTAACACGCGAAACCTAAATTCTAAATAATTAATTATCACTTCACTTCTGACTTATACTGTAATTTTTTTTTGTTGCGTTTGTAATCTTAATTTGTCGCTTAGAAAGAAGTTTTGTATTACTTAGTAATCTTTTCTCTCTAACCAGTAGTCATATCGAAGCAGCAGCCGCTGTATTATTTTATACTGAAATGCAC
Organism: Steganacarus magnus; assembly: GCA_034698365.1. Taxonomy (NCBI): domain Eukaryota; kingdom Metazoa; phylum Arthropoda; class Arachnida; order Sarcoptiformes; family Steganacaridae; genus Steganacarus; species Steganacarus magnus. The sequence goes on along the minus strand of JAQIVF010002225.1, from coordinate 2,842 downwards.
GATTTCTTAATAAACATAAGTATAATCTTTATACGAGTTATCTTCAAGTAGTACCGGTAATAGAATTTCGGTAACATTAACATTGGTTGTGTTGCTAACGTAAATGCATTTTTTTAGATAGCGTTCGCAGCAAAGCTAATATTATTCTAAAGCGTATGTTACTATGTATTACGAATAGCAGAGAAGAAATTTAATTGCGAATTTTAATTTTATCGAAAAACATGATAGCGTTATTTACAAACACTTATAAATACAAAAAAAAATATTAATAGCTTTTTTAATACTATCGTAGTTTATAATGTTAGGCTTAAAATTTAATAACCAGTTTGCTATTGCTATTATGGTGCACTGTTTAAATATCGGTTAAGTAGTGATTTTACGGCTTATAGTTTTATTTAATACTGAAATAATACTCTTATTTAACGAGATTAAAATGACAAAAAAGAGAAATTTGAAAAAAAACCTTTTCAACAAACAATTAATTTAATTAAATTTAGTTGGGATTATAACTCTTCAGTTTCGTATTCGAATTCATTTGCATTCATTGCTGACCGAGTTTTAATGTAAAATTTACTTTTGTCCTCAACTTCACCCCTCAAATATCTTTTTTCCTCCCATTTGTCTCAAACATTTTAGATTAAAATTTTCAGAAAAAATAATGATAGCTGCAACAGAAGCAAACGAATTAGAGTTTTTGAGTGGTAAACAAATTGATGCCATAAAATCAAATGTAATTTCTGTGTGTGTTTGTGAGTAATAGTAGCGGCAAGCAGTGTTGAACAGCTTTCATGGGAAAAAGAAGTAATTCTTTATCATTTAAATGGAAACAGAGTGCGAACGCGCGCATCAAACGATAAGATTTAAATTACTGCTTTCAAGAAAGTCAAAAGAAAAAAGATTAGAGGAACAATAATAATGATAATAAAACACAAAGAAAATACATTTAATGAAAAGCGAAACCTGACTACAAGGTCGAGCACATTCGCTGGAGGAGCTGTGCTGCAAGAGTTTTGAAGCTGAGGTGAAATTAAGAGCACACACACACACACACAAATCTAATACTGTATAACTATTAGGCTCAAATTAAAAGGAGAGAAAAATAGATTGATGTTTCTTTTTTTTCAAAAGCAGCGAGTGATTAAAAAAATTTCAACTGTAATAATGAGATGACGCACGAAAAAAAAACTAGAAAAATTTATTTTTATTTATTTTTTATTCTCCTATCGAGAATATTCTTTTAAAAATGCTACTAAACTCACGGATATTTTGATTAATAGTTTTTATAAATATAAAAACATCAATGATATTTAAATAGTTTTTTTTCTTGTTTTTCTTAAGTTTTCATATTTCCATTTCAAAGAAAATTTTTTCCAATGAAAATTTTTTGATTAGACATGAAAACCCTAAATAAATAAAGTCATTATTTGGCAACAAATAATGATTTCAAAAGTATCAGATATACTTTAAAAAGAAATAATAATAGATCTAATTTGGGGAAAAACAGAAGATCGCGGATAAAAACAAATGCATTGAAACGCAATTCGATACTCCAGAAGCTTTTACACCAAAAAAAAAATTATAATAATAGATTTTTGTTAAAAACTGATAATATTTATATGCTTTATTTTAGATCAGATCACACGTGTCTCTAATCAGTTGTTTACCGCTAAACAGACTTAACGAACTGTTGAACAATATAATACATATATAAATATGGGAAGATAAAACGTGTTATGTGTGTGTGTGTGTGTGTGTGTTAAGTCAGACCACTATGCTTGTGTAACCCGAATAAAAATTTCTCTCTCTTTTAGATTAAATTGCGAGTGCTTTTATTATTATTTTTTGATCTTCTTTAATAATCAAAGCTTTATGAACTAAATAAAGAGCTTTGATTATTAAAGAAGATCAAAAAAAATAATAAAAGCTCTTTATTTAGTTCACCGCACATTTGAGTCTAGACATGTAACAAGAAAATAGTCGAGTAAACAAAACAATTCTTGAACCTAATTTAGTTAATAAAACTGCTGCCTATAAAATTAATTTGATTAAAAATTAAATGAAATATTTTACATATTCCCGTATTCAGTATTTATGTAAAAAAATTCACTGTTAATTAATTTAAAGCACTTTTTTCTAATTCAAAAAAGAATAAAATCCTGAATAACGCTATAAAATAAACATTATTCCATAAATACAGATATTGTTGACACCGGACAATGTCCTCTTCCTACATATTCGAGACAAATTTCGCGGAAAATTGTCTATTAAAGCAATATTTTTTGCATTATAAACCAAATTTGGTTTTGATGAATGGAAATTTTGCACTAAATAATTGCATTTCACTTGCAAATAATGGCTTTATTATTATTGAAGTGAAAACGCTGTAATAATTATGAAATAAAACAACAATTTGTGCATTACTGTACTGTTAATTACTAGAGTCTCAACAAAAATAGCATTTATTGTATATAAAAAATAGCGCTATAAATTGCTTCAAAAATTTGCCAAAATAGCATTAAAAATAGCACTTATTTTTTTTAATGAATTATAAAAATAATCTCATTATTGAATTTTTTTTTGCTCTTTATAAATTTTTAAAACATCTATATAGAACTTTAGAATCTGTTAATAATAAAATTTAAAATTTTTTGAAAAAATATTGGCGAACTCGGAAATTTTTTTCCCAAATTTCGTGATAAGTTAGTTCGAAAACTCATCGGAATTCAACGTTAATTTTTCAACGTTGAGGAAAAATAGCATATAAACAGAGCCTGAACTTTCTCGGACTAAAAATTGACAAAAAGCGGGCGGATTATCGGAATAAAGTTTAAAAAATCGGACT
>JAQIVF010002224.1:0-11571 GCA_034698365.1 Steganacarus magnus | reverse complement strand
TATTTTAACTCAAATTCAACATTTACTCTGCAAACACTAACGCGTGTTAATTTCAAAACCTATGAATTTAAATTCACATTTCAAATCATTTTGATTTATAGTTTATATACTGAATTTCCATCGGCAACATTCGACTCATTAGTGCAATTAATTCACTCGGGAATGACTCAGCAACAAAGAACAGACCTTTTGGCCACATTAGTGTCACTCGACGGACAGCCACAGAATGCGCAGCAAACATCATCTAATAGTTCCGAAAATATTGATGGCACTGATTCTAAAAGTGGCGACGATTCTGTTGTTAAAGATACTATTGTTGAAGAGAGATAAAATTAACGCATGTTTTCGTTTTGAGAGATTTTATTTTTAAGCTAATAAATGGTTGGTTGCTGTCATTTTTTATAACTAATTATTTTTACCGCTCTTTAATGATAAATTGTTATTCGCTGATCACACACATCACAAATAAAAAAACGATTGTTTTATTATTTATAACTAAATTTATTAAAGTTATCAAATTGAATGAACATTTTTATAATAAATAACATAATAATAATAGTAACCTTTAAATGCGTACAAAAGTGTTGTAATAATCTGAGATGAGATGCACTGTATATATATTTTTACAGTAAAGAGTTATTTATTAAATCAGTTGAATCTTTCACTAAAAATTTTCTCTCTGTGTTCTCTTTGGAATATGTATCCAATATCTTCATTAATTCTTCGACATCTATCCGCAAATCTTCGTCTATCTCTGCCAATCTCTTCCCAGTGACCGCATCGCGCCTGTCTTAATGCGTGATCCCACACATGTAGTATAAGCACAGATGGTTTATCACTACTAAAATTCACTTTTGACGGCAACTTATCATCGGATGGTTCATTAGCGTAACACGAGTCCCACGTTTCGTTAGCTTTCTTAAGCGATTCAACGATAGCAGAGTTCATTTCATTTTCGTCTTCATTTAGGAAACAATTATCGACATCAAACGATGATCTTTTTGCGGTACAATCGACTTCATCAATCCCTGTATAATTAAATAAAAACTAACTAAATATCTTGTAACAGTTAATAAATAGATAAAGTATGATGTGATTTGCTTTAGTTTGAAGATAAATAAGTTATGACTACTCTAACAAAAATCTGTAACTTTATATTAGAGTTTAAAATGATTGAATGAGTTATCAACTAAGAATAGTAATTGGCATGTCTTAGAGCAGTAAATTTAGTTTTCGAGTACTTGTAAAAAACTATGCGATTTCTATCTCAATTAAATGTAACAAAAGCAATGAGCGTAAAGTATGCGAAACAGGTTCAGTTCAAGGCAGCGAATACTTTTATAAAGTTTTTAATTTAAATACAATATCCAATCTTATTATCTTTTGGCACAAACTCATTATTTTTTATTCTAAACTATTGTAATATTTACCGTTAACAGTGCGAGTATTGCATTCGTTTTTGGGTTTATTGGAGAAAACGCAATCAAAGAACAAGCTTTTGCACATCAATTCCAAATCAGGTGCGATTATGTCAACGATACGCGTTAATTCTTCATCATCAGAGCTCAATTCACTATCCAGGAAACCATCAGTACTACAGCTATCATCGTTACCATCAATAATGATCGACATTATCTCGTTATTACAAACCGGTCGCGTAAACATCGAAAAACACGAAGAATTGCAATCATTTACTTGTTTTGGTGTATGAGATGATGCATTCGACACAGTTTTGTTGATCTTTCTCTTTCTTCGCCTTCGTTTACGTTTTTTCCTTTTCTGTCGATCATTTTGCATCGATTGTACAACATTGCTATCACAAATTTGCATTTTACCGCATTTCTCAAAATTAGATGAAGTATCGGAATCGTTAGTGGTATCACAATCGTTGACAGAAAATGTCGAATCTCTCTCGTCATCGGATGAAACTGCAGTCCTTTCTGCTAATGATGATGACGGAGATGGTAAACATTCACTATCACTTTCGGTCATGTTTTGCGTCAAATCTATAACTAATTTATCCTTCATTTTATTTCCCATACGTTTTAACAATCGCGTTGGAAACAAATCTTCTTCAATTTTGTGTGAACTATTAAATTTACAATTCGATTTACAATGAGTTTGTTTAAAATTTGCAATCTTCCCACTAATTCCAGAGAAAAATTTAGCGCAATAATTAGTTGATTTTGGTGGATAAGACCAGGAGGTAATTTTTGGTGATCGACTACTTGCAGATAAAAATGATCTTCGAGGCCAAAAAAGTGATGAATGATTTGAATTTTGCTCGTTATCGGAGCTTGACATTAAATAATTTTTGGTGCCTAACGATGAGCACAAATATTGCGACATTGTATTCGCTTTTTTTATGAGAATAAAAAATAGAAGATATAAACAATTTGTTTAAGTTAATATATATCTTAGCTGTACGCCATTGTCTCTATTAATATATTAACACTAATTTGATAATTTAAAACTCTAGTGGCAAAAACGTTTCATTTTTTACAAAAGGTGTCATCGCCTTTAAATCATCAAATTCCCGATGTTTTGTGTGCCGAATCGATGAAACTTCGATTAATACATTATTATCTAAAAGAAAAAATTAAAACCCAATTAAATTATGTTTGCAATTAAATTATTTCTCATTAACATGTCTATTAAACTTATACTTATAATTTCATTACATTTAATATCATAATTTTTTTGTCGTGACTATCAGTTTTAGTTGCGTTATTCTAATTGTTCAATAGTTATAACGAAAAAAATATATTGTATTGCATCATTAGCTTATAAACTATAAACGATAAATAAGTAAACGTGACATTACTAAGTTATTGCTTTCTTTTCAATTATATGTTAAAAGATAAGTGTGCACAGTATTTGAGATAACACTTTAAAATGTGGTATTAAAATATGATAAAATTTTGGTTTATGTAAATATTTTAATCACATAACCTTCAATTTACTGTTCAATAAAGTATTTGGTATTAACGTTATTTTAAATGATAAACTAATTTTACGCCCAGTTCAGAATAAGAATCTCAGAATTGTTTAAAAATATTTTCTTTGGGGACATATTCTTTAAAGCCTAATATTTAAACCTGCTTTGGTTAATAAAAACTTTTAACTTATAATGATTCACACATTATAACGTATTATCTCACTTTACTCACTATAGTGAGTAAGAAATTTTTAAGTTTAAAAAATTTATACCTTACTCACCAATAGTGAGTATAATGAAATCAATTAAGACTAAAATATTATCTTCTTCTGCCACTACTTTGCCATTCTTGAACCACATCACCGATTAGCTTCAATTGATTCCAATCAATAAAAGGAATTGATTGACATCAATCTTAAGGAAATTAGTGATATGCTTCAAGAGTGGCAAAGCATTGGCAGAAGATTTAATTAAAATATTTTGGACAAAAAACTTTAGCATTACTCGCTATGATGAGTTATGTGAGTTTGGGGCAAAAATTGCTCCCAATTTCATCTTACTATAGTGAGTAAAGCGAGGTAATACGTTAATCGTTTTTTATTATTTAATTATGTGAATGAATTCTAGAAACATTATAAAAAATTTTTGCAAACATTTGGTCAAAAAACGAAAATATTTATAGAATCAATTATAATTTCAATAATTCATAATAGTAAGGATTTAGTGCAAGATTTTTGATATTTGAATTAAGGCGAAAAAAATATTGCATAATCGTTTGTTATAAATGAATTGTATGCGTTGTAAATTCATTCAAAAAAATTTTAATAACAAAATGATTCATTAAAACAGCGGAAAATTACTCAAATTTCATTAATTTGTGTAATTTGTTTCTTATCTCATATTTATTTGAATTTCAGAATTATATTTAGTGCACACACGCAGCGCTATTAATTTATTGCACGTATAGAGGTATTGTACAGTTACAGTACATGCGATTAAATGCGTTCCAGATGTACCACACTTAGTCTATTAGCGTTTTTGATTCAGTATATCTAAAAATCTTACAAGTTGTTGTTTATTGCGCAATTGTTAAACACTGCAGTTATTGTTAAAAGCATACAAACTAAATTAATGAAGTAACATAAATATTTCAGAGTCTAATAGAGTCTATAATGAATATACATTTTTGACTGTTGAACCTTCAACTGTGGCATTGACTTAATCGCCAACTAATATAGTTATAGATTTTTTCACTCAGATTAGATTAAGTAAACATAAGTACATTCGGTTAACAGTGCGTTCAAATGCGGTTACAGTCAAATCAAATTTTAACTAAATTTAAAACCCATAATTGTAATGAGAATAAGCATTAAAAATATCAATCAGAATGCGTTAAAAATTGAATATATTTACATTAAAAATGAATATCAAATCATGTCATACCTTCTACTATAGTTATACAGTTAGCAATTAATTGATAATATTCGTTAACATCAAACGCTGAAATATCTTCAGTTAAACCAGTATTGATTAAATTGAATCGCAAATTGTTAATTAAACCACAATTAAAATTCGATAAATTCGACATTATAATTATAATCGATAAATGAATTTTATAAATATTGAGAAATATTCAAATATTTGTGACGAATGTTTGTAAATAAAAAGTTAACCACAGGTTAAAGTAAAACACTGAGACATTATTTAAAATTGCGTAATAAAATCACTTTGGAAAAAATTTTCGGTTGAAAACACGTTTATTCGAGAATCAAAACAATAGCGAAGTGTTTGTTAAATAGTAATTTCAATAAACAGTTGGAGAGAATGATGAAACAGTGCGTTCGTTTTTCACAATAATGTACGCATCGATAAAATGGTGTGCATTACGTCACAACTCGCACAGTGTTAGTGTTAGTGCACTCCCTCTCCACACATACACCGCTGTATGCGTCATTTTTCTGAGTAGCGGTAAGTTTTTTCCAATCACGTCGTCACAAATATTGCGCAATCGCTTGTATTAATCGTTTTTATGAAATCAATTTTAATTGAATTAGTAATTATCTAATTAACACTTCAATTGTGCACTGTTTGTCACATTTCCGGTTCCTTTTTACTCTCTGTTACTCTGTCTAAACACAATCAAAATATTTCCGATAATTTACATGCAACTCGTATTACAATCGTGAAACGTCTAGAAATGTCGACAATGATTTATCACATAACTTTTTCTTGATATTTCTTAATTTTTTCCAGTAACACATAACTTTGTTTACTTAAGTTCAAATAACCGATAGACAAGGATTTTCTTTGTTCTTAACAGAATAAATAATAATGTAGAAAAGTTTATAACGTAACGTTAAAAATAAAATAAACAATTATCATGAAAAATTTTTTTTATTATTTTATTTAATTTTTTTAATGGCAAATATAATCTATAGACAAATTTTTAATAATCACAATTCGATACAAAATCTAAAAATAATAAACGCGAGTGTAATATCAAAAAATGTTATCATAAATGTAAAGCATTATTATTATCATATACTCAATAAATTAGCCTAAATTTTCAAAACCTAAAAATTATTACAAAAGAAAAAAAGATTTCCTATACGCGGTTATATATAATAATGTATAAATTATAGCTGGAGAATCATATATTTTAGTAAATTTAATTATAATTTTAAGCTTTTTATTTAAAAATAATTTTTTCATTATATTTTGTCTTATTTTTTTGAGTGTTTAATGTATTTTAATTTACGGTATATAAGCTTATGCTGACAAAACTTGATTATTTCATAAATTAATGATTTTTTATTTGATATTTTTTTATTACAAAATGAATAATTGGTTTAAAATTAAAAAAAGGATTATACACAATTTAACGTACTCTTAAATTCACTTGCTATTGGTTCTAGTATTTCTTTTTTAGAGTCTTTAGGAGATTGATATTCAATGCTAGTTCGTAACGATTTGCTTAAATGTTCATTTTCATCCGAGTCATGCGCTCTTTTCGATAGATTCAAATCCTGTTTATGATTTAACATGTATTAGTAAATTTTTAATAAAAATGTTGCATTTATTGTCGCATACTTTATCTGAGTAATCGGAAACATTGTTATTAGTGCTGTCGACAAAACAAATGTCCGTTTTTGCTTCATTATCGTTTGATTTAATATCTATATTGCCATCAACATCAACAGTAGTAGTTGTTGTCTCTGGTTCTTTCGTCACTGTACTGTCGCAATCATTATTGATGGTTCCATTGGGACTGTTAGGAGTTACTGAGGGCTAAACAAATATATTATTCTATTAGATTATAATGCTTCTTAAAATCAAATAAAGGGTGTTTACCTTTTGAGGTCGAGATGATTTCAATGGTCTAAAGACTTCTGGAGGTATATATTTTCCTAATTCTTTCCTTTTCACATGTTTTGTATCGATAGTCATTAATTCAGGTTTTAAAGATTTAATAAACTTCGCTGCATTTGAAACTGAAAAATATGTAAAGAAAAAATGAAAATTTTAATGAATTCACAATAAAAATATTATTAGTTAGTATATAATTAGTGATATGTATATACCGGTATCAACAAAATTTTTAATATCTTGAGTCAAGTCGACGTTCATTCCTTCTGACTTATTAAATTGCAAACCGATAAACCACATCGTTTCGATCTCAGTTTTCATAACTGGCAACGAATCGGAATTAGTTTCAGGTTTGTCAGTACTGGTATCGGGTGTGGTGTCGTCTGAGGTAACGGGAGTTTCAACAATGCGTGTGTAATATTTAGGATTAACGTGAGCTAAAGCGATGCATCGATGCCTCTCCAAATTTTGAACTAATATTCTAATTTTCGACTCGACGAGTCCAGTCCACTCTGGATAGGATGTGGCCAGTAATACAATGAAATGTTTGTATTTAATAAAAAACTGAACGGGTTCGAACAAACTGCTCCATTCTGACTGACCTGCAACCAAGTTTATAGTTATAGTAAATCAATTATCATCATATTGTCAAATAAAATAATTACCGCTCATTATTTGGTCGATAACCTCAGACGCGTGTATAAACTCGTTCGTCATAATAGATTTTGTGGAATTTGTAACATTAAATGTACTGTTTTGTTGTGGATATGATGGCGTGATAATTGGCATCAAATGGTAGCGATCAGATGGATTAACGCGCGGATCCCACACAGTAAATCCTAGATTAGGATTATCCTCGCTGTTGTGACGCAACAACACAGGCTTAGGCCACGGCCACTGACGGAATACTAGAAAGAATTTCTGCAACAAAGTGGCGGCCGATGCGCGAGGATATAACTGCGAGGTTCGCGCCACTAACATCGCCCACGAAACGCCTCCCAAATAGCCCAACGTATTCGAATAGATTCCTCTCCGCTTTGCCCATAACTTAACGGCTCTGAGCGCTAAACGAAATGATTGATGATTGGGCACGAGAAGCAGTATATCGTCGGTCACTCGCGAACCATTCAACGATCGCACACTCTTCTCGTCCAGATTTTTAAGTAGCGAACCGTCTCTCAAATCCTGGTCTGGCGGTATGTTTTTGAGCGCCAAACGAGCGAACAGAATGTCTAATTCAATGCCTTCAATCTTAGTCTTAATTACGGGCACAAACGCCTCCTCAACAGCTCTGGCGTACTCAGTATTCGACAAATTAATCAATTTTTCTTGGAATGTGAGGAAAAAATCGGTTCTCTCGATGTGTCGCGGAGCCACTACTAGTGTGTCGATATCTGCGCCCTTCGTATGAACGCCCAAACGGTACGAACCAAATGTAAATATTTTGGCAGACATTTGATCGGCGTTCTGTTGCGGCATTTTTCGTGCAGAAACCTCTTTAATCCAGGTCTGCATCATTTCGTTAACTCTTGCCAACACATTCATTCGGTGCTGCATATCTTGCTCGGACTCGAATAAGTCGAACGAACGAAGACATAACTCTAAATCTTGCGACGCTTTGATATCACTCTCCTTCGGTTCGGCCATAGATATCGGCGATGTTATGCCTAACGTTCGCGTCTCTGTCTGAACAGCCATTGCTGTGCTTATCCTGTTATCCTTTGAATACTACAATATTACACATAATTTAATAAATAATTAGTAAATCGCATTGTTTTTTATATATTAGTGAGCTTCAAACAAAACGTTAGTATAGCAACACTTTCGCCATTTTCGTCAATATAACATCAATAAAGGGACCGATCAGTCATTTCACGCACACAGCAACGCAGTGTACAGTACAATAGCCAATACAGTGTGTGCAACGTTTGGGCAAAGTTCAAGAACCAAACAAAACGTTTTTCGTCAGTACTCAGAAGCACTGCGAGGTTATAATCCCTATTCCTTATAATTATCGAGTGGAATGGAATGGAATTTTAATCATTGATAGTGCAAAGTTCATGAAACTACACTTTTGCTTATTATGACTTCAAAACTATAATTATTTTTACTGTTAGAAATATATGGTTTAATTATACCGTCCATTTAAATTATAATACAATAACAAAATTACAGTCTAATATTTGTATTTGCCAGCAATCAAATTAAAGCACAGTTTTGTTTTAGTAAATTTTGTATAACAAAAAAAAGTAAATCGCAAACACTTTTTAAAAGTTTATAGAATAAAATAAATCTTTTTTAGTACTTTATAGCAGGTGTTGAATAAATATTTAGTAATAATCGGTGAAAATGAATTTTTCGTAAAAATAATTGCATGAAATAAAAAATGAGCTGTAAATTTTTTATGTCAAATACAATCAGAATAATAAAAATCAGTTTATAGAAATTTAGTTTCACTTGACAATAGACAATAAAAAAATTTGAGCTAAAAATGCAAAAAACGCAATATTTCTTAAAGTTTATAAACAATTTTTGGTCTGCAGTTCAATATTAAGTATAACAATATGATTGTGTGTTTGCAAAAGTAAAGTAGATATAGAACCTAGAAATATCTAATAAAAATATTTTTTAAAGACTAAACTTAAAAACATCGAAGTTTATATAAAATTTAAATAACCGCCATAAAAGTTCAAGATTTAAAAACATGACACATAACGAAAAATTTGGTTGACAGAACCCCAAGGAAAGGGTAAAATATAAATTTACATAATCAAAATTGCATTTATAATTCTATTTTGACAATTTAAATTCTTAACATCTGATTTAATTACTAAGGTCTTACCTTGGAATCTGGTATTGCTTTTTTATAGCCCATTAGAGTCTTTTATTGTCTTTATTGAAGATACAATTAAAATAACTCTTATGAGTGACTTCAAAACATAAAATGTAAGTGATGGGTATAAAATGAGCTCTAAATTGGCTAAATTGGCTGAAAACAAAGCTGATTTCCTATTGGTTGCTGAATACTGTATGCAAAAATTCTGGTTTGTGGTCAGGATCCCTTTTTTGTTGAAAGGGAAAGTATAGTACGGATAAAATTCGACTTAATTCGTTTATCCGCTTAAATTATAATTAAAAAGGGGAAAAGTTTATCCGCTTAACGCGTTCAAGTATTAATCCTTAAGATTATCTCAAGTCGTGTTCGTCGCATTTTATTCGTTCATTATAAGATTTTTACAATTAAAATATTTTTATTCGAATAAATGGAATCAAGAAAATTAAGTTTAAAACCCAAAAATATCGTTTACTAAAAATTATTTCAATTGCATTCTTAAATAAATATACAATGAATTAATTAGTATCTCTAACATTTTATTAAAAGCATGTACGGTAATCTGTACTTTTGTAAAAGCAAATAAAATAATTTTAAATAAAAAGCATGGTTAAAAGGCTCCTAACACTAGGAAAAAGAATATCTCTCCTCGTTAGAAAATCTGTAAATATAATCCCTCCTATGAAAAATCGAGAATTTGAAAAATTGTAGTATAAATCCATTGAATTTCGGAGACCCCTTCTAATTTTTGACTGAAATGTGAAAAAATGTCTCCTAAATTCTATGATATTTGAAACCTCCTAAATTTTTAGAATCTTCATTGCTGACCCCTCCCAAAGTTTCAGACCATAGTGCAAGAATAACATCAAAATTAAATTTGCATCATGACTGTTGAAATGTTTTCATAAAATATTTTTCTTATTACTTGTATTAATTTTTTAATTCAAAAGAAATTACAGAAAATAAAACAAATTTTATTTTTAACTATAATAAAACCAATAAAACAATTTAAATTTACTTTTCATATTTTTTACACAATTAAAATTATTATTATTATTTAAATGCTAATTATAGTAATATAGTAATAATTCGTTTCAGCTGTCATTATAAGTTATTAAAAGCGAATGTTTGCACTAAAAATTAGTTGAGTATCACTTCTTCGCGTGAACGCTAACATTTCCGACCTCAAACGCACCAATTCTTGGAAATACAACAGTTTTAGGAGTTGGTGTGTCCGACTCGACCTCGTTTGTACGAAATCTAGGCTTATTGCTGTGTTCCTGCGATTGATTCCTTTTTCGAGACAGTATTGCGCAAATAATAGTTAAGGCCACACAGATCACAACAATTACCACAAATATTATTAATAATGTATAAAGACTTTTCATTAATCACTATCATTTTATATTCAAATGTTTGTGTCAAAATTTCAAATAAAATCATTGTTGAAGACTTGAAGCGAAAAGCACGCAAAATTTATAATATCTAATAATTGTTGTAATCTCGATAATAGACTTCTATTCAACTGAGTTAATAATGTACATTTTTTCTTGTTAACATTGAGACTTATCAGTAGAATTTAATGAAAACTATAGTCGATTCAAAAAACTGAATCAATAAAAGCACACACATTTCAAAAATATATTATTTAAAAAACATTTAATATAATTAGCAATAACAGTATTTTGTTTATTATCAAAAGTATTGAATTTTTATTGAAATACATTTGATAAAAGATATTATGTGATATTGACTTCTCAAAAATTATTAAGTGAGCTGAAGAAAATTAAAAGATTATATATTTGTGTAAGAAGTGAAGAGGAAAATAGAACTTTTGACAATATTTTTTAACAGTTTCATAAAATATTTTCGCATTAATTTTATAAAACCAAAAAAAAACTGTTGAATATGCAAATATATTATGAGTTTTCACAATAAAAAAATTGGGTGATTCCATGAATTTTGAAAAATCACATTTTTTAAAATTTAATAAAAATTAACATCAAAACCCCTAATAGTCGATTAATTTTAAAAAATCATGCATATATTAATTATATACATTTAAAAGTATTCATTGTTCACTACTAGCTGTGTTATCGGATGGCGACGCCTCGTGTTTCGCCTCCTCCTTAACCTCGCTCTCACTTCCCTCCTCCTCGTCATCACCGATCGAGTCATTCTTTTCGCTCACATCTTTCACAAGTCTTCCAATATAATCATAACGTTCAGTGAACTGTTCCATCCATTCGTTAACACTCGACATTTGATACGGTGTCAAATCGCTGACATCATCCCACTCTTCTTTCACTACTTCCACATCAAACTGAGCCAAAGCTCGAGTGGCGTCGTGACCAGCGAGCGGCGCGTATGGCCCTCCAGGTCCATAAAATCTGTATCCTATTAATGTTAATATACGATAAACATAGCGAAACTT
>JAQIVF010002223.1:0-11573 GCA_034698365.1 Steganacarus magnus | reverse complement strand
GCTGCAAATTCTTTTATTATTCTTTTAGGAGAAAAAAATCCGGTCTTTAAAAATGACATACTTTATGTATATTTTAAAATTATCAAATGCGGCTTATAAATGAGGTGCGCCTTATCTATTAATAAATTCAACTTTTCTATTAAAATTATCTCTGCGCCTTATATATGGGTGCGCCTAATAGTCGAGAAAATACGGTATATTTTACAAATTTATTTTGGTTAATTTTGGTTAAGTTTTGTTAGCTTATGTTTGGTTGTTTGGTTAGGTTTGGTTAGGTTTGGTTAGGTTTGGTTAGGTTTGGTTAGGTTTTGTTAGGTTTGGATTGGTTGTTTAGGTTTGGTTGGTTGGGTCGGTTTGGTACTGTTTCTAAAATTAATTTTATTTTAAAGTTTCCGGTTAATAGTGTAGGAAAGAGCTTTGAACGATATTTCTATTACATTATATTCTAACGCTTTTTAACTAATGTTTCATTATTTGTATTGAATTGTTTGCGCGATTTAATAAAATTTAATTTTTTAACTCTTAAAATATTTAATTGTTGCGCAACAATCTACCTCACAAAGTGCAATGTAACCGTGATTCCTTCCCTAACTGAGAAGCCAACGCTTTTTTTCAACAAAACAAAATTCAAAACATGTCGACTAATTTTGATACTCTCGAGAAATAGAATATGTGATCGTATGTTAATAAGACCCGGCATTTAACTAGTGTTATGTCTATTCCAGTTTTTTAATTTCGATTCTATTCCGATTCTATTCTTAAAATTATTTATTAAATCGATTCTATTCCAATTCTATTCTGAAACATAATTTTTATTTTCGATTCTATTCCGATTCGTATTCCGATTTCAATTCTCAATTTAAAAATGAATAAAAGTTAAATATTTACTAAAATCCGTTATTTTTTGCATAATTTTAGGCAAAATTTATATTTGTTCTGAAAAAACATACTAAAATAAAAAATTAATTTCCATTCCAATATCAATACTAAAATCTTCTAATTTCGATTCTATTCTTAAATAAATTTTTTCTTTCGATTCTATTCTATTCTAATTCTATTCCGATTCCGATTCCGATTCCGATTCCAAGAATCGAAATAACATTACATTTAACTGATAATTATTAAACACTCCTCGCTTTATTGAAATAATATTTACTGTAATTTATTTTTTAAAATATTTTGTTAATTTGTTAATATTAATGACAATTACAACAGTATTTACTTACAAAAAAATTTTAGTTTTTTTAGATAATAAATCATTATCTAAAATTGAATGTTCAAACTGTTTAAAGAGATATTATTAATTTTTAAGTTCATTTTTTTCTGTTAATTCGTCGTATTCAAGCGTACAAATAAATCCAATCAACAAAACTGCCAACTCTGGTGTAAACACCGTAATAGTTGGGTCGCGCGCATCCCGAGCCCCACGAAATAATGCCCCATAAAATATTGTTACTGACTAACGGTCCACCAGAATCTCCCTGCCAATTGAGAATTACAATTATCATTAAATGCACATCAAATTAGGCTAAATTTTTTATTAATTCAAATTATGGTAAAAATCAGATTTGCCTTTCAACCACTGACTCGCTTTTGTATTATATTTTTTTTAGATAATCTACTCGTGTTTATTTGAACTCGCCATAAAAATTTAGCGGATAATTAGAATTTTAAAAATTGGTTTACTCTAATATACCAAAAATAAGATAATAAAGTTCGATATACTTTAACGTCTATTTTGTTTTCTCATGATATTTTCTACGATCGTTAGTTCAGTGCACTCTAATATGAACATCTAATATTCTAGGTTTACAGAGTGTTTTCATTCAATATTCTCCAACGTAGGATTCAGATTTGTTTTTCCGTTAGATTATAAAAAATTATCTGTGATCTTAGATTGATGCGAGAAGAGTTTTTTAGCTCACTTTGATTTAATATCAATGAGCTATTGGATTTGGGATGTCTGTCTGTCTGTCTGTGCGCAGTTGATAGGTAGTGTGACCAACTCTCTTAAGTCATTCCATGGACTTTCCTGGAAATTTTCCTGGACATAAGGTAAAATATACTAGAAAAAACCTGGGCAAAGCTTTTTAATGCATTTTTATCGCACTATTTTTTGGTGAAAGTTTAATATTCCTGGATTGTCCAGGCAAAACCTGCACAGTTGGTCACACTATTGATAGGTGGCTTTTTTTTGCAAAAAAATTTGATTAATGGAATTTCATAATAGGAGGCTTTTTTGAGAAAAAATGAGGAAAGAATGAGAAAAATTAAGTTTAAATTGAGATTTTTAATATTAATTGATAGGTGTCTTTTAATGTAATAAATGACACTCTGCGCATACCAATTGAAATTTTATATAACATAATTTTTAATACCAAAATTTTTTTTTGTTCGAATCTTATTGTTGGCTAAGAAAATTTAATATTTTAGTTTCCTTTTAATTTATTTTTTTAAACAATGGTCAATATATTGCATTCTGCAGTCGGTTAAAGTGCAGTTTGAGTGGGAGTTAATAGCACATATGTTAGCAACAATATAAAAAATTATTTAATGATAATAATTATTAGCGCGCAACAATTACAATAAAAATTTCATTTATTTCTTAAAGTTTTAATCCTTCTCTAACAGTTTTATGTGTTCACTTTTAAACCAAACCTAACCAAACTTAAACAAACCAAACCATCCCAAACCAAACTATACCAACCAAACCAAATCAACAAAACAAAACCGAACCAATAAAAATATTTAACACAATTATGCTTAAAACCTTTTAACTTAAAATTTCTAAACTTAAACTGATAAGTATTGTTGAACATCACGTTTTATGCATAATTTTTTTCTTAATTATTATTTTTATTGTTGAGTTAAACAATGAAAAAACTGCCACTCAAAGTGCACTCTAACCCTGCAGTCTTTCAAATTTAATTTAATAGCAAATCAATTGATCAAAGTGAGCCCATTTATAATGTTCATTCTAGTTTTTCATTATTTTCATTATCCATTAAAAATATTATTACAAGCGGCTCATGCACAGAATCTGCGCGAAAATACTTTTGAAATTTGTTGTGGTGACCTTAAAACTCCTATAAAATTTTTTATTAGTTTTCCCACAATGCGACAATCTTTGTCTACAACTTTTATATTTGATGTATTTTCTCTAAACTATACCATTTAACCACAGTTTTTATTACTGCTTCAAAATATATATACTGATATGATATATAGTGATGATTAGCTATTAAGTAAATAAGTAATAACTCACTTGACACGCATCTCTACCTCCCGCGTCAAATCCAGCGCATATCATGCGTTCTGTGATATCGTAAACGCCGTACTGTACGCGACATCTGTCCCGAGACACCACTGGAACCTCAATGGTTTGCAATGTTTCCGGTAAAGTAGGGTCAACTTCTACGGTTCTGCCCCAACCAGCTATTAAAACGGTAGCGCTATCTGCCGGGTCTTGACCAGCACTGGGCAGTTGTATCGCTCTCGCCTGCAATTGCGTTAAATTGAGTGCGGTTTTCAGCTTAAGCAACGCTATGTCGTAGTCCAACGTCCAGCTATCAAAGCCTGGATGAACAATAACACGCTGTACTTCGACTAATTCGCCACCACTTGCGTGATTTATTGAGTTATAGCGCACTTGAACTTCTGCTGGAAGTACTCTGTGTGCGCGAAAAATGTTTTTTTTTGTATTAAGAGAAAAGATTTAGAAAATTAGTGTTAGAAATTATGGTAATGTCGAAAATCTGGAAATCAATAATTAAGGGAAAAAAATTTCTAGTATTGATAATAAAAATTTAATCAATTAATTTATAAACATTAATAATAGATGTTTTTTTATACTTAACAACACTGGTTATAGATTTGTAAAGAAAATTAGTAAAGTTTTTAAAACTAAAATTCTTTTCCAATACTTCTGAAAGTTAAGCAGCGATAAGAAAGTGGTGATATTATAATACTCACGCGTCAACACAATGACCGGCAGTAATGATCGTATACTCGTTGACAATAGAGCCGCCACACGCGTGCGACTGTTGCCTCTGTATCGATACGATGTACGGAATCTCGCCGTCCACTGCATCGCGTCCGCCAATAATGCGATTGTCATTACTCGCTAAATGACGATTACGATTGTGTTGTCGATCGCTTTCAAATTGATTTGTTAGTAAAATATGGGGCAGTAGTAGAAAAAGTGTGCAAATAATTGTGAACTGTTTCATAGTTCTCGTTAGTTGAGTGCAATTAAAACTATTAGTAACAGCAGCTGCAGCAGGATATAAGATTAAATATAGTTTTAGGCTATCATTTTTTTTATAATGATTTATTATAATCGTTTTATATCTTTTTATATTTTGCTTTTATCGTGATTTATACATAATATAAACTTAAATTATTTTATATAACGGGATAATAAAAAGTCGAGAGCTGATTAACCCATATTTTCGCGGCATATTGTGTTAAATCATTTTAAGTGAACACATACTTTTAAATTAACAACACTCTGGCCTTAACACCTTGTGAGCCGCCAAAGCAATTAATTTAATCAATTTTTTTTCGGCATATAATAGATATATGCAATTGTATTTTTTATTAGGAGAACCGCATGCGTATCATATGAGTATGCATTCTCTATTTTTTTAGTACTTAGCATTTAATATTTAATTTCTTTTAATTTTATTATTTTGACTTTAAAATTATATGCATAAATTCAAAAGTTTAATCGTAATTTAATTCAAATTTAATTAAACAGTTAACTTCTATTTCCGTTCAAATCAATAATAAGACCATAAAATTACGTGCGAGATAAACAGAAAACTTTATTCAAATCAATTATTAATCATTCATTTTTAAGAAAACATTTTGACAATTTTTCAAAACAAAGTCTCTAACAGTTAGAGATAAATTATTTTTTTTTGCGGATTAAGTTATAAAACTTATCTTAAGACTCAAAAAAGTTATGATTTTTTTTATATTATTATACAACATTTAAAATTATAAATAAAATATTTTAAATTAAAATAACACGCGAGAACTAATAAATATTTAGATTTTCAAATTGACTCGAAAATTCTACTCTTTTAGATAATTCTAGCGTTAATCCAGTCGACTAATATTCCGATACGGGTGTACACACCGGCATAGTTAGGTCTGGCGCACCCGTAACCCCATGAGGTCGCTCCCCATAGTTGGTTGAGGCTCACAGACACTAATGGTCCGCCAGAGTCACCCTGAAAAAAGCGAACACGAAAAATAAATATATATAAGTTATATATTGTCAAAAAACTTAATTTTTAATCAAAACATTTCACGAATCATCTATTAAAATGACAGATACCTGACACGCGTCTCGACCGCCCGCATCAACACCGGCGCAAATCATCTGATCGGTGATACCGCCGAATGAGGCGTACTGTGTGTTACACTTCGCTCGGCCAACAATCGGTACGGTCACCACTTGCAACACTGCGGGCAGACTTCCGCTTCCCTCCGAAAGCGTACCCCAACCGGACACAGTCACTTCGGTATCTTCCGCCGGGTCCTGACCCTGAGCTGGCAGACCAACAATGGCCACATTCGGTAGACTGAGGTCAATCTCTGACGCCAGGTTCAAAACGGCCACATCGTAGTCGATCTCGTACGGGTCGTACGATTCGTGCATGAAAAGCGACGCGCCATTTACTAGTGTACCGCCAGTTGCGTGTGCGAGTGTGTTGTATCTGATCGCCAACTGAGTGGCAGTATCGCTAAAAGTTAATGGATAAACAATAAGAACTTTTATTTTTCGTAAACATAACAACATTTGGTTTGAATTTCAGTTTTTTGCATACCCATCCACACAGTGAGCAGCGGTGACAATGCTGCGTGAGGTGACTATTGATCCGCCGCAGAAGTGAGATCCGCCGTTTGCGTATCGCAACGACACGATGTACGGTATTTGGCCTGCGGTTGCCGGCACTCCGCCTACTATTCTGCTGCTGTTATTTTTGCCAAACTGGAACATCAGTTTGAACCTGTTTCGCGATAGCGGCGACGAGTCGTCGGCAGCTATTAATGGTACCAATAGACACAGTATAGCCAACGTATACATGATTGCTACTCAAAAAAAATTTCACTTTATTTTTTTTATTTAGTATTATGAAGTGGTTGATCGAGAGTGCGGTCTCGTTGTTTAGTGTGTGACTGTGCCGAAACGATTCCGTGTCCTTTTATTAGTTTGTCGATTTCATGTGCGACGTGTCTTACATATCCTATCATATTGTAAAATAAAATTTGAGATTTATTGCAAATTAACCATAAAAATTGGTGATAATTCGCGCGCCGTATTATCAAAGAGTTAACGGGTGCAATAAAAATTCTTTATTTTAGGAAGGCTTGCTTTTTTAGAAAGTGAAAGAAAGTGTAATAGGATTTATGTTATCATCTCCTACTCTGTAGTTATAAATTAAATATATAATTTTGATAGTATCACAATTTTTAACAGTAATTTATGATTAATTCAGGAGAAAATTTTTTTTTTTTGCGCTTATTGTCACGTTAGACACGCACTGTTATACACTTTTTTTAACCCTGACATACTGTAAAAGTAGAACGCTTTCTAACAGATTGTGTGCCCAGACTATGACGTTGATGTATCAAACGGATTCGTTTTAGGATAAGGTTTTCTTTGTTTTAGCTGCAATTTTCTAATGTTTTAATATTTTCCCATAAACTTTCTAAATATTTAGTTATTGAAAATCTATTTCTGATATTTTCAAGATTTATTCCGCCCTCTAGACATAGGACAGCAACGCTTTTTAATAATAACTTGTATTTCGTGAGAAAACCCTTCCCGAATTTGATCATATTTACTAATATATAATGTCGCTGGAGTGTGTGTGTGTGTGTGTATATGTATCTATGTGTATGTGTATGTCACATACACATACAGTATGTGTATGCGTAACACTAGCTTTGGTGGTTGGAACCCATTCGGAACCCAAACTTTTTGTTTTCCTTTTTATCTTATATACATATATTTTCTGACAACAGTTAGTTTAAATAGTATTATAAATAACTCTAAAATTAAAGTGAATTAACGTTAGGGTAAATTTTACTTATCGGGTTATCTACTATTATGAGTATATTGACATTCGAGCAGATATAGTACTAAATGCTCTTTATTTAAAGATGTTGTAAAACTGATTGAAAAGGCGAATACAGTATATAATATGTAATGATGTGAAAAACCGGGAAACACCCGCTTTTTATAAAGCCGTTGATTTTCGAGAATATAGTATAAATCATAGAATTAACTTAATTTAATAAAAATTAACTAAAATTAATGTTCCCGTTTTTCCCGTTTTTAATATTTTTTCTATAAATTCCCGATTCTTCCCGTTTTAAAAAATAAATTTGCTATATTATTCCCGATTTTACAGTTATTCGAATTTAAAATTTAAATTTTATGACATTTTAAATTTTTCTCTGATATTTATTACTCTTTGATAGCTATTTTAAATGAATGATTGATCAATTCTATCAAATAAACAATCAAATAAGTCCTATAATATTTCATAAAATCTAAATAACTGTATAAAATTACTATTTTTAAATATTACATGATAATAATTTTAAATCATTTCATTTTTCACACAATAAAAAATAACTTAATAAAGTAAAATATTTTTAAAAAACACTAATATTAATTTTTATGTTTCCCGAATAATGTCCCGTTTTTGCACCATTTTAGTGTCCCGATTCCCGCCCGTTTCGGCAATTTTAAGTCCCGGTTTTTCACATCCTTAATAATATGTATATGATATATGATTCATTAATAATTTTGTGTCACATCTCGCGCCCACACAACAACCTGTAAATACTGATAATGTCGCTAAAATGAGAATCAATATATTTTTACTTTCGAAGCTTATCTCTATGATACGAGTATGAGATTAGAAAACTTATACACACACACACCTCAATCGAACGTAATTATTATTACATTTGCTATTATATTGCATTGAAACACATTTTTTTACCATTTACTAAACTAATGGTAATTTAATTGAAATCTTCATACGTATAAACATAATCACAACAACAAATTATTTCTCTCTTCTCTAATAATAATAAAATCAATTGTAAAATCAAATATCGATTCTCTAATAAATAAATTTTTAATAAACATAGATTTTTTAATTAAATGCATAATTAAACAGTTAATTTAATAAACTTGTTTGAATCATTCGAGATTTCTGTTAATCCATTCAATATAACTGCCGACACGCGTATAAATCCCCGCCTTATCAGGCAATGCGCAGCCGTTGGGACCCCAAGAAGTGAGACCCCATATAACGCCATCGTGCACTAGTGGTCCACCAGAATCGCCCTGAAAATACATAGAAATATTAGAATATGTAATCAATTTCAGAAAAAAATTTAAGTAAAACGTTATGATTGAAATTCGAACTTTCAAACTGATTAACTCACTTGACACGCATCCTTGTCTCCCTGATCGCCAGCGCAAATCATGTTATCGGTGATACCTGATTGCGTGTACTGTTCCCTACACTTCTCTCTCGATATCATCGTCACGGTAACAGTTTGAAGATTTTCGGCTAACGGACCATTCGACGACAATCTTCCCCAACCGGAAACGACTACTTCCTCACCTTCGGGAGGATCCTGTCCAGACTCCGGTAATAGTACGCTGTTAGCTTGAACCTGATCCAACACCAGACTCGACGCTAAGTGTATGATTGCGATGTCATTGTTGAGAGTGAATGGGTGATAGTTGGGATGAACAATAATGCGCGATACATTCACTAGTGACCCGCCGCTAACTCTTTGTAGTGAGTTGTAGCGCACTTTTAATGGCACTGAATCAGATCTTTGACAAAAAATTGAAATATAAAAAAATTAAGACGTGATTTCGTTTTAAGTGCGTTTAATTTTACCCACTGACACAGTGAGCGGCTGTCAATATGGTTTTTCTGCTTAATATCGAACCACCGCACCAGTGGTCTTCTACCCATTCCAGTGACACTATGTACGGAATTTCGCCTTCGGTGGCGTCTCTTCCGCCAACTATACGGCCATTATTAGCATCTAATAGTATGTTGTCTGCGAGTCTGTTCGACAAAATTGGATTTATTGCTAGTATAATATACGATAATATGCAATAAATAACTGCCATAACGATGCGTTAAACGGTTAACTGGGTATTAGTAAACTATTAAAATTGTTTTACTGGGCTATACGTGTAGAATAAAATTAGTGAATCAATAATCAGTTAGTTTTATTAGAACTTTTCTTTTATACCATCAACGAGATAATCATATAAACAAGTATTAGAGAATTTTTTATTAGCCAAGAAGTCTAGATAAGAATAAGGGATAAGGATATTATGCCCAACCCATAATAGAAAAGAATTGTCTGCAATATTTTAGCAAATTTTTCTAGAAAACTCCTCTTCTGTTGATTTTTTTTTTTTGGTAAACATAATTACATAAATGTCAAAAAAAAACTTTTGATCTCGAGAGTGCAAAAACACTATAACAAGAATCTGTTAACAGGTGTTCTACGACTTTTACGCTTAAGCGCGAATATTTAATTATTTTAACATTAAATCCACTCATAATCGATCTAAAAGTTTTTTTTTAAAAGGTTAAGCAGTTAATCTTTAAACAGCAGTTTTAATCTTTAAAATTCAAATTAATTATCCGAATACACAATCTTAGTTCAAATAAAATAATTTCGATGCAATTGTATAAACTCAAAAGTTTTTAAAATTTTAGAGGATATAAATTTTTATTACTTATAACTGGGTTAGTAGTGATTATGATGTTTATGATTTTTACGAATCACTAACTCTATAAAAAAAATTCATATCTACTGTCTAATAAATCATCAGTTTTTTTTATTATGAGCAATTGTCACAACACGTGAGAAACGTATTTAAAGGATTGAATCCTTATTTAATTAAGTCCTGAGCAAATAAGAAGAAACTCGAGATTAGATAATGAATCGTAAGCTAATACTGTAATAATGTTGACAACAATGAGTAAATGAAATTTATAGTTTTCTCTTGACTTCTATAACCGAAACTTCATGAGCAAAAAAAATATGTTGTTGTGTTTATAATTTATAATTTAAAACTCATCTTTAATTGCATTTTCTCTTTGCAATTCATTCAGATTAATGCAGAAGTCAGTCGCTTAAGCACTGATATCAGTTTACGAGCCGTAATCTGTGTGAATGCGATAAAAATTGAAAACAATAATATATTGACTGAATAGAGTGGCGGGCGAGTAATAATTATAATTAATAAGAAAATCTATAGTCTCTCTTCACTGTGCTTCAAGTATGAATTAATTAAAGTTTATAGAAAAAATTACTTGTAATTAATTTTTTATAATTATTCAAAGAAATAATATAACAAAACACAAATTACATATCAGCAAAATATTTAAACTAAAAATAGCACTACTAGTAGTATGAGAAGAAGTGTCACAAAAGTTGTCACTATCGTTACAGCAACGCTTGATTTGTTGAGTAACACCCAAGTTATCTATCATTAACTTCAAATCGCTAACATAATCGTCCGAACAGTTAGAGAGAATTGCCTCGTTTATGTTGCAAGCTTTCCACTCGTAGAAACCGCAGCAAACACTGCGCAATTTCTGTGATTCTAAATTTAATAGTTGACTGTCGTTTACGTCGTTGTTAATGAGGTCAACAAACTTCACGCCAATTGTGTTAGCATTTAATTTGTCGACATAATTGATCACACAGTCGAATGAGTCGTGATCTTCGGATGTTTGGCACGAAAGTGGCTCTAATTTGTTTGAATATTGAAATTATTTAATAAATTTTAACTTAAAATACTAATAAAAATTTGTTTTTACCAATTTCTGCGTTTACGAACACTAAATATAGTATGTTAACGCAAATATATTTAACAAGCATTTTAATTTTTTTTGTTGTGATTTATGAAAATGAAACAATTAAAGAGAATTAATCCCATAGGAGTATCGGTTTATGTTTCGCTCGCTATCTTTTATTTTAAAATGATTTTTCATATCTTTTGCAATCAGATTCATCGAAACAATCACACGCTTAACAATGTTATCTATAATAACGATACAGATGTTTAGCGTTATATTAAACAATTTGGTAGTAGTAGTAGTCTAAACAGTATCAAAGATACCGGTATAACAGAAAATAGGCAAACATTTGCAACTCATCGATGATCTCTAAATTAATTTGATTGAGTAAACGCTTAAGTTTCTATTTATTATAATTGTTAATTCAATAGTAAAGGTTATTTTAAAAAAAATTTTTTTTTAACTCACTTCATATAGATGAAGGAGAGCTTATGGATTTGACAATGTCTGTCTGTCTGTCTGTCTGTCTATCTATCTGTCTTTCTGTCTGTCTTTCTGTCTGTCTGTCTGTCTGTCTGTCTGTCTTTCTGTCTGTCTGTCTGTCTGTCTGTCTGTCTGTCTGTCTGTCCGTCTGTTCGCAGTCCTCTTAGGTCCACGAAGTCTGCCACTTACTAGCAATATCTTAATACATGAGACAAC